>JXSR01S000467.1:84692-97100 GCA_000969725.1 Ophiothrix spiculata | reverse complement strand
TTAAACGTTTAATGGGTCCAAGATGTTTAACAAATTAAATGGAAATCAAGTTTTTTGAGATTTTGGTGCCAACATGATTCTCATATTTTTCTCACAATCCATGTGAAATTTGACGGCTGAAACATAATGTTTCATTTTGGAAATGTGAAAAAATATACTGCAGTCGTAATTTTCAAACTAGAGGAAAATGTTACATGTATATTTTCCCTTTTATATTGTTATTTTTACCTGAATCATGAAATGCACATGTCCTCATAATATAGGGTGTTAACTTTTTCTTTCAATCACTTACTGGTACTGCAAGATGCCCATGGCTAAAACACAACTTGGCAAGGAGCCGATTTCCATGGATACATACATTGTACAGCCTATTGTATACACACCTAGCAGTCAAACCTTTATTGCTTCTCAATATGACTTTATATTAAAGGAACATTCCCCTGGTTTACTGGAGAATTACATTCATCTGCTTATTAAAGGGGCAATTCATGATCCACTTTTCACCCTCAAGGTCACCTATCAAAACTGAGTTTTTTAGCTTATAATAAGAATCCTCAGCTGGTATATGTTACCCTACTGCAAGTGCTTGCATTTTTGAGAAGTGAAAAAATGTGTCATTTTCTACATTATTGTCGGGGCTCCGACAGTAATTACAGCCCCGACAATAATTACAACACAGTAGGCCTACATGTAACCTATGGGGATTTTCAAAATGCTGAAAAGCTTGTAACTTGGAAACGAACCGTCGGGATCAAGCGAGTTTTTCAGTGTATATTTATGTTGTACTCTTCTTTTTATTTAGCTAGAAAAGAGGCAAGGTTTTGTCACATCAAAATCATGAATTGCACCTTTAAAGGTTTTTAGAAATTAAAATCTACATGGTCATCATGATAACTTTAGATGAATGTTTAAAAGTCAAACAAACACACATACAAACAAATAAAAAAAAAGTTGCATGTTAACATTCTTTAAAAAAAAGATAGATAAAAAAGCCTATGGAGAAAAGAACAAACACGGCTCATCGACCCAACTATGAAAATATTGTGCTGTAATAATTAATTACCCCTTCATGTTACCAGGTTTAGTCACTGCAGGCCTTACAGATCTTGGGTGCGTACAGCCAAGAACTTAATACAACATAAATATAAACCTATAGTCTCATGCTGTCCCTGCAAAGTCACTCCTGAACACAATGGTTCAGGCAAGACAAACTGGTAAGATGGTAAAACTCTATTGCATACAATGTACATGCACATAATATTCATTCCATAATGCACTTATCAATTTATTCCCCCGCCCCGGGGGACCCGGGACTAGCGGGGATTTAGCGGGGGATGTACAATTTGCTAGTGTTACATCCCCGGCAATGACCCCGCTAAAGTCCCGGCGGGCGGGGCATAGATTTTCTGTACATCCCCCGCTATGTCCCGGCCCCCCTATAGCCGGGCTACGCGTGACAATCCCCGCCCTGTCCCCGAACCCCATGTGCGCGGACTTATGTTATACAGCAGTACACAACCCCGGTCTGGCTACATGTCCCCTCATTTTTGTATCAATTCACGATGTGAAGAGGCCTGCCTATTTATTGTTGATCAAAGTATACGGACTTGATTGATTGGTGACACTATATACAAAACATTATTTACAGCATTTCTGTTTGACCAAGTGTCTTGATCATTTTACTGACAAATGTTTAACACCTTGTTGATTACTTTTGACAGAGTTTATAGGCAAAAACAAATGGACAAAATGTTTTTTTTGCATGCACCTGATATTTTCATGAATATAATATAGGCCCTATAGATGTCAAGTTGTATACAACGTTCGTCATCCCGTGAAAAACTGGGGAAAAATGTGCATCAGATCGGCAGGATAATCATGATGAGATATTAAAGTAGAGAGTTCAATTATAGATACACACCGAAACACCATATATATGAGATAAATCGTCCCCGCTATGAGCCGCCTAAGTCTCAGCTGTGCCGTGAAAAATCATCAGTACACCCCGGCTAAATCTCCCGTTACACACCCGGCATAGCCGGGACATCTGTTGTACATCCCCGGCTAAGTCTCGGCTAACTTCCCGGCATGCGGGGCAATGAAAATCTGTACTTCCCCCGCTATGTGCCCGCACTATCCCGGGTCCCCTAGGGCCGGGGAAGTAATTGATAAATGCATAAGTTTTATGAAACTCAAAAAACTGCTGATTTTGGAGAAATCTAAATTTAGGCTCTTTATCAGTTCCATTTGGAAAATATTAATTATCAAGTTTTAATTAAAAACTGATGGATAATAACTGTCTTGTGAAATATAATAAGGTTCAAACACACCTGTAATTGTTCATTTGCAACAACAGTGCAAAATCAAAATTCATCCTTGACCAATGAGTAACAAATTATTTTAACAAATTAATTTTAATTGCAAAACTGAAGGATAATAAACTGTCTTGTAGAATAGAATAGAATAAAGTTAAAACACACATGAAATTGATCATTTTCAACAACAGCCCAAAATCTAAAAACATCCTTGACCTAGGAGTAACAACATATAAAATTTATGTTGCCCGTCTTTGGCTTTGGTCATTTTCATTAGATTTGAAGTAAATGCATTCAACATTTCATTTTGTTAAAGTTCAGTCATGGGCCAAGTAAATAAATAAAAAAACAAATACAAATGAGGAATGTATCTCTCTTTGAAAGATCTTCCTAAAAAAATAAGCTTAAAAAGGGTTTCATTTTCCAAAGATAAGAAAATAAACTTGGACAATGGACATGCAACGCATTGTTTTTTCAACTTGACCCAACTGAGACAATCTTCTGCTATGAATTTCAGTAAAAGAAATGTATCTCCCACATGTGTGCCACCCGATGGATTTCTGGATAGATTTTTGGCCATGGGAAGTCTGCCTATATTTAATATTGTTGTGCTCTAACACCAGGATATCAAATTTTCTAAACACATAACATGTATCACTATAAAGTGAAAGTTCCTCGTTTTGGAACTAGTCCTTGTTTTTCTAAAAAGAGGAGGCTACTCGTTTTTCTAAAACGAGTAACAAAACAAGTAGCAAAATGAGGCAATTTCCTCGTTTTGCTACTTGTTTTGTTACTCGTTTTACAAAAACGAGTAGCCTACTCGTTTTAGAAAAACGAGGACTAGTTCCAAAACAAGGAACTTTCACTTTACAGTGTATATGTTCCCGTTTGACAACAGGTGCTCTTTTTGTACTTTCCCTTGAAGGGACAATTCAGGGTTCATAGCCTCATCTCCATCAAAATTTAGATTTTTAACCAATGAGATGGTTGTCTTACATGTGTACCAAATCTAGGTTACATTATTGTGAAAAATAAGTGTTAAAGGAGCTTGGTCCGATTTTTCAAATTTTAATTTTCAATGTCATATGAAAGATGACCACTCAAGCAGTCTTTATTTCAAATTTCAGCTTAATTGGTCAATCGGTTTTGATTTTATTGGCAAATTTGTATTTCAGAGCCGCCTATACGTTACTATGTAAAATTAATTATGGTTACCATAATTAGACACATTTTCATTTATATCTCCAAAACCAAACATAACTTAGGCGTGAAATTTCACATGGCTTGTGAGAAAAATATGAGCAACATTTTGGTACCAAAATCTCAAAAAGTTTGAAAAAATGTTGAGGCAATCGGACCAGGCTCCTTTAAGATACATATTTAAACAGGTTTACACTAGTTACCAAATATCTACTGGCAACCAAACCATGGCCAAAATGGGAACTATTTGCTTGTGGGACATCCAGAGAACCCACTCTAAAAAGCTTAAAATTGAGCTATAATGTGTAATAAAATATGAAGATTTCATGTTACAATTTTAGATCTTTCATTTTCTGACATTTGATTAAAAAATAATTTGGAAAATAGTCAAAAATTACTCTGCCAGTGATTCGACGAGCAGTATTTAGCTTCTAACTTGAAGAGGAACAATTAATATTAGAATCAAAATTTTCAGGATTCATCTAAATAGATAGGAAAGAGGTGAGGATTTAACAGTATCAAGATCATGGATGGCACCTGATTCTTCAGTATTAAAAGTGCATGATTTATAAATATTTGAAGAAAGGCAACAAGTTTTTAATGTATGTTTCTATAATATCAGATTTGATTTGATACCCGATATCAGTACTTTCATAATAATTGCAAGATGGTGAAAACATTCATTTCTTAGAACACAATTTGAATTGAGGACCCTATAGAACCAGAAGGGGGTTAAGTCACATAGAGTACAAACTGAGAAAATGGCACAAACAACATATCATTTGTGACGTCTTGAATGGTATTGCTGTATCTCGCAGTGACTCTTACACATGCTCTGATCATCAAATTACTACAAAACTTGTACAGAATGTAGAAATGAGAATTCTGTAGCAGGAAATGGACACAACTCAATTTTCAAGATTATGTGACTTAACCCCCTTTTAGTTCTAGGGTCCTCAATTATAGTCATGATAAAAGTACAAGAGGTGTTCATAAGATTGCAGCCCGAGCTGGAAAGAGATGAGCTATGCATTATTGACATGACCAGGCATGAGAATGATTTTTCATTAAAATATCTGAATTTGGTAAAATTTAAGCAAAAAAACCTCTAAAGTAGTTAAACCAAGCTCCAAATTATCTGAATTTGGCTGATTTTGGATGGCAAAATATCTGAAATCAGATAATTATCTGAAGATTCTCATGCCTGCATAACTCTAGAATAGACTTAGATATATGCACCATACAAATGTATGTTCTTATGGTTAGGATTTAAAAGAGTTAGGATTAGCTAGGAGGTGAGGATTAGGGGGTTAGGATCAGGGTTTGGGTTGTAGGCGCCAGGTCTATTCCAAAGTTACTCCGCATTATTTATTTCGGTTTGGGAAAGGTGATAATTCATTTACTAAATATGGTATGTGAATTCATGTTCAGTAAAGGAAATTGCGTACCGGTACTATGAATTCACATACTCTTAACTTTAAATTAAATTTCTTTAGCAATCTATGAATATCGGAGAACATTTAAAATCATTTTCATGTTGAGTTGATCATATTCTACAAATTTACCTTTTAAACTCTAAATTCTCTTTGCCATTTTTCTTTTTTCAAATTTTGAAAAAATAACTGGCAGAATTTTTTTTTTCAATTTCAGAGCTTGCTTCTTACCTGGGCACTGGTCCCTACAACGCAGATGATTTCCGGAGTAAATCCTTTGGATGTAAACTTGTCCTTCATAGCAACACATTTTGCCGACTCAGACGATGATATTACACACCAACGTGCTGTTCAAAATATAAATATCATTATGATCATTATTATATATATAAAGATCAATGGGATTGATTTTAAAAAACTGTCAAATATCGGCGTTGAGATATATTGAGGTATATGGGAACATATTCCCCCTAGTAATAGTGCTGAACCCTACATAATTCTACGTATAGTAGAAAATGGAGAAAATAGTCCAAATACGACACAACCGGGAGATTATGGTCACCAAATCACTGCCAATGGAGCAGCACTGGTGGGTGGGTTGGTATGGGTGCAAGATTGGATTGGGATGCCGGGGTCCCGGTTCGAATGTGTGAAAAAAAGATTATTTGAAGAGTTTTTGGCTTTGAGTTGGTTAGGGTTATAATACATGTCTGAATGATACCAAAACGAAACTATTGCAAAACCATCTCAATTATTGAGAGAGAAAACCCTCACAATTGATAGAAATGATGCAAATTATAATTAAAACATCATGATGCAACGTTCATCAACAGAGACTGATTTGTACTTGGTGAAGCACAGGCAATCTAGCTCAACCTGTACCATTCCTGCATAGTTATATTAATAGAACTCTTGTTGTTTTTGGGTGACACAAACCAAAATGAGGGATATAACTACCAAATTTAAATATTCTAGAAAGCCACTTTAGTACCTACCCTGAAAATAAAAGGTTAATAGAACCGTTGTTTTTTTTGGGTGACACAAACCAATACGTGGGATATAACTACCAAATTTAGTGATCTAGAAAGCCACTTTTAATAGCACCTACCCAAACTATCTAGAACTCAGGGTTTTTTAGTTGTCAGTTGATGGAGTATAAAGTGAAGGGGGATTTGTATTGCGGAGAGTATCACCAAAAACACATTTGAAGGTCCTATATGGATCGGACTACTCTTGCATGAGCCATCCTGTATAGTTTCAATGTTACCATAAGTTATTTTTCTTGGCATGAGGCCGATCTGTTGTCTGCATGGCTACCAGTACCTTGCATGAAAGGGAAAGTCCCTATGACTGTACCACCAAATTAAAAATTTAAGGTGCACTAATCATATTTTTTCACTTGTATTGTAAGTGGTTCTGATTTAACATTTGGATGGGTTTGGAAAAAGGGCAACAATCATTCTAATTCCAAAAGCGAATAATGAGTTTAATGACTCAATGGATATGTCATAATGGAGACCGATTTCACTTATTCACTTTTTACAAATTCTTTCTTTCTTTCTTTTTTTTTATTTATTAGGCTTCTGAAATTGTTAGAATTTAAGAAAGGAGAATAATTCGATGGATCATCGATAATCAGACTCTCTGATAAACAAAGAGGCTCAATGCCCAGAAATGGGCTGCAAGAACATGTTTTCTGTATAAATTTTTTTTAAATAACTGACTTTAATTTCGTCATCAATCCAGCAAAATGTTTGTTAACTTTCATTGATTCAGCAGATGCCTTTGGCAGTATAAATCACGATCTCATGATTGACTTTCTAAAAAAAGTAAAAACTTAATTTATGGTTACCCTATAAATAGTTAAATAACTCAGGACATTTATACAAATTCCTATTTTCAGGTTGAATCCTGTAATGGTTGTAAACACTGACTGGATACATAGACAGAGAGGGATTATACAAAGATGCCCCTACTCTGTTATAGTTTTTGAACAAGGAATAGACAAGATGGATTGGTGATCAAAACCAAATTGTTATTCCAAACCCTGTTCAGGGTTATGTTGATGATATTGCATTGAGTAGCAATAATGATGAACATGATTTCAAAAACATGTGCATTAAAAATAGATGACTTTGTGAATAACACGGGGATGGAAGAGTAAAACATGTGCTCTGTCAGGAAATAATTGGAGCAAAAGAGAAACAACAACTCAATTGGATATCAATTCAAAACCGCATATATACCCAAACTCGGCAAAAGTGGTAAATACACCTATCTCGGTCACGATATTAGTCTACACGATAATAAATCCACTGATTCACAACTCACTGCCATTGTTAACAAGAAATTGTCTTTTTTATTGCAGTGTTTGAATTCACACGACCCCCAAACAAGGCTAAGTGCTCGCTCGTCATTTCAGTTGCACATGAACAAGCAGAAGGCAATCTTTGACGGAGATGACAATGAGGATTTGGCTTTTAGAGTTTGAATGAAGGAGACTGGCCTAAATCTATTCGGATTGAGTTCAACAAACTTTGAATGCATGAAAAAATAAAACTTATAATAGTGGTGGGGTATAAAATGGTGATTTTTAAAATCACTTTGGGTAAAAGCTCATTTGATGCAGTATGATCTCCCAATCATTTTGACACATTTTTTTATTGAAATCAGCCAAAAAATGAGACAGTGCGGGCCGAAAAACCAATTTTGAGTAGGGGGGGAGGGGTCAGAGGGAGATTTAAGGTCTGAAAATGAGAAATTTGTACATTACCAGAATTCTTTTCCATATTTTAGCAATGTTGGGGTGTATACTTATGTTTTTGAGGTCAAGAAATCTATTTTGTATATTTTTGTCAACATCAGACCTTTCGCACGTGTGTAGAAATGGCCCATATAGGTCAAATTAGGCTATGATGGCGCTTTTGCCTATAAAACGAACATGGACTTTCCGATTGCAATAATTTGAACATCAAACTACAGAACAAACTACAACAAAGCATCTCAAAAATTGCCGCATATGCAACAATCCGCCGGAATGGTTGCATGGAATTCAAGAACATTTATATTGCTCGCCATGACCAGATTGTTGCATTTGTTGATGAGATAATCTCAAAACATTCCCAGGTCGACATTTTCAGTGACCAACCCATCACAGGTGATCTTCTTGACAGTAATAATGATTTCAGCTTCATCAACCACCGTAAACCATATCTGCTCGTTTGTGACCAGCAAACAATGAAAGCTTTTATTGAAGTTTCTTGCCCTTTCGACGGTTTTGAGAACAGTGCCTACGATACTAAATTCACAATCTATCAGCCTCAATGAACTCATCAACATCTCTACACGATTTCAGTGTAAAACTATCATTCTCATTGTAGGGAGTCTAGGCACTGTACACAAAAGATTTGCATCCGGTTTGAAAATGCTTGGCATCTCTATAGACAGTGTAAGGCAATTGCCAAATATGCCAGTGTGAGCACTGCCATTGGTTGATTCTAATATCTCATAACAATATCTCATAAGAACAACACATTAGAGGTTAGGGGCAACCTACTTTTGTGTGAATCTGTTGGCAAGGGGGCAGCCTTCAGAAAGGCTCTTTCCAGAGCCACCAAAATCTCAAAGAGGTGACCTGCTTTCAACACTGTTGGCAAGGGGCAGCCTTCATAAATGGCTCATTGGAGTCATCAGTGGGAAGTGACGGCCCACATGTCTTTATAATAATATTTGTCCTGAAGAAGTCAGAGCTACTCCTGACAAAAGCTTGACAGTTCAAAACTTGTCCGACGGCGAACCCGTTAAAATCTTCCAATTGATTCTAATATCGTTTGGAAAAAACTCAATGCTCAGATATAAGTATTTCCGTAGCTAGCTTCTGCTGGTGTATCTGATGTATCTCAGGCCTTGAATTTTGAAAATAACTGGTGTGCTACAAAGAGCACTTCTCAGTGTTGTAGGTGTGCATTTAGTATCTAATTCTGTATAATGTTATCAGATTTAGTTGTGCTGAAAATTGCACTCCTCAATATCATTTTAGGCGTATGATGGTGTGCTATCGCACTCCCATGCCGCAAAATGCAAGGCTTGGTATCTGATCTTCGGTTTTTGACAACCAGCGCTTTTTTGTTTACTTGTTATTTGCATATTTATTGCTTTTCTGATATTCGCTTATAATAATGACATGTGTTATATTTTTACTGCGTATTGAAAATTGTAATAAAACACCAAGATATGTATTGTACATGTACGTATGTATGTTAGCTTGACCTGATCTGGACCAAACTTGGACAATGTATAGCAATTGGCCTCACGAGTGTTCCAAGGGGGGTCCGGTCGAGGTCATCCAAGGTTAAAGGTCACCAAAGGTCATTCAAAGGTCAACGTGGACAATCTCATCTGCTAAAATTAGAAGGTGACTTTTTTCCTGTAACTCTCAATTTGAAATATCACATGTACAAATCACTGTGGGCATTATTTTCTCGAACCAATTTAGCTAATTATTTATTTTGCTACTGTAACAGTAACACTTACTCAAATATTCCTGGTCAAAAATAGAGGTATAAACTGTCCTTCCGCTCGCCGCTCGGTTTGTTTACATGTTGAGATTGGCGATTCTAGCAGGAAGAATCCCTCAAACTTTCACCACCAATTGCATGCATGCTACACTATGTAACCAGGGTGATTTTAACTTGAAAAGCCGAAATTTAAAAAACGAACGCACTCGCAAATACGAAAACGACCATATCTCTGTAACCGCTGAACCAAATTGGTTGAAATTGGTGTCTTTAGAAAGCTAATGGCAAAGGCAATCCAAATTTGCCATAATTTTTCATGTAGGAGGAGGTTAAAGTATTGTGACCTTGAAATATTGAATTTGACCTTGTGGAACAAAACCATCAAATAATTTTTCTGTGGGAAAATATTCCCTGAGAGTGGGATGAATTGTACAACATATCTAAAAACTACAGATGTAATATTTTTTGTTTGTTTTCTAACTCTTCTCAAACCTAGCTATGTGTAAAATCCCTATACCTACAACATAGACAACAATTTTATGCAAAATGTACAGGAATAGATAAAATGTGGTAAAATCATTGCCTGTGTTGTAGGTATAGGCATTTTGCACATAGCTAGGTTTGAGTAGAGCTGGGAAAACAAACAAAAAATATTACATCTGTAGTTTTTAGATATGTTGTACAAAACATACCAGGGAATATTTTCCAACGAAAAAATTCTCGGATGGTTTTGTTCCACAAGGTCATCAAATTCAAGGTCAAATTAAATATTTCAAGGTCATTATGCTTTAACCTTCTCCTACATGAAAAATTATGGCAAATTTGGATTGCTTGTGCCATTAGCTTTCTAAAGACACCAATTACAACAGATTTGGTTCAGTGGTTACAGAGATATGGTCGTTTTCGTATTTGCGAGCGCGTTCATTTTTGCAAAAATCGACAAAATTGGACGAGTCATAGTGGCATTTAAGCACAAGTTTTCCTTATAAGCTTTATATCAGACATTTGTATACGCAGTTCATACAAATTTCTGATTTATCGGACAATCCAATCTGGGAGCGTAGCGTCTAAGGTAAGAACTAATCAGGCATAAAAGCAGAGCTGAGGAAGTGTCGCTTGAAGCGAAAGCGACAAAGCGATGGGGCTGACCAAGGACTAACCATCCTCTGTAGGTCCAATTTTATTTAGAAAAATTAAGGACTAATCATCCTATGTAGGTCCAATTTTAGTCTTGTATATAGTGATTTGCTAGTTATGCGAAAGGCGGTCTTGTATAGTATTTGCCATTACTATTATACTTTATAGAAATTATGAAATTTACCCTGATATTTTACTCGTCTTGGCATAAGTTTTTTGATCCCATTTTCATATCATTCCATCGCAGTATCGGCACATTGATTTCAATTACAGAGGGTGACGAATTAAACAGAGTAATTGAGCAAAGATTAAAGTAGATAATCACCGTTATAATTGCACATGAAAACTAGCTTGATGTAGCGCTGTGTCTCTTCTGTCCACTAGCGCTACGTAACATAGTGTATAAATATAGCGGGGTTATGCCGACAGCAAGTTGGTGTCGGGTGATTTTATTTCGATTTCACAACTTACCGTCTTATTTTTCCTCTGTTTAATATAAATAAATATTGTTGTTATTGATCATTGCTCTTGATGCGAAAAAATTATTGAATTTAGACAAATTTTAGTCATATTTAAACTGCTATATTGTGATCTCTCGCGATGTTGCAATATCAAAACAATTTTCTCGGAAATGCCCCCGCTATTTTAGACTAAATCCTCCAGTCACTTAGTCTGCTTCGCTGTGCCTGGTGTAAGATACCCGCTAATGAAAGTCCTACTTTTCAACCCCGATGTATAAGATGTATCAAATGTAATGCTAGAGCTTGCAGTCAAATCTGTAAAAAGAAACACCGGAATTCACACTTTTCCAAATAGCTGCCTTTGACTGTCTGATTTATCTACATTTTGTATCTGCCTGGTGGTTGCCATCGAAATTATACTTTTTGAACTTCTTTGTGTTTTGTGCTGAAAACTTCAATGTGATTTTTGTACTTTTGTGAATTGTATGCATAGTGATATTTATTATTTTCGTAGTAACTCTGGAGAATTGTGCGAACTCCTATTAACTTTACTCCGTTTACGGAGGTGCTCCTATACAAGAGGAGGAATTTCCAACAAGAACAAGAACAAGAACGTGGCGCATTTTGCTCTCACGATCAACGGAACGTAGTGGATAAGTTGTTGGAGTCGGAAGGATTCATAATTATTAATGAGGCAATCGGCGCTTGCGCACTAAACATATTGTGATTTTTCGAAAGGTGAATTTTGTCACTTTAGTGTAGGCCACTATATTTTTACGAATTTTAGCGGCTTTTAATAAAAATGTGGACAAGATAAACAGTTGTATTGGGAAAAACATGTGCGAATATACTCTCGAAGAGGTTATGCACAGTAAGGGAAGAAGAAGAAGAATGATATCTACTGGATTATATTTATACAACTATCATGTAGCTAAATTCAAGCACGTCCCGTAATGACATTTGCTATTCTGGTAACCATACAAAACGGAAAAAAATAAAACTCTTCCAAAACGCATACCTAGTTTCTGTTCTTCAAAAATCAACTAAAATTGGGTAGAAGAAAGACCACATTTTTGATAAAATGAAGTATTTTGCTATTTAGATATCCGAAATAGTCGAAACAATCATGCTTTTTGAACATCGATTCACAAGGCAGCCATTTTCCGTTCGCTAAAAACAAGCCCAATCGCCCCGGAACCAGTTTCAACGGGTCACAAAATTGACCTCTCTAACATAAGTTTGGCAACATTAACCAGGTTTTAGGGGTCCTTTGGCAAGTAAAAGGTCAAATTTGTATAGATGTACCTTTTAAACAGGTTAAAATGCCGGTACATGTACCGTATTT
>JXSR01S000467.1:36074-50838 GCA_000969725.1 Ophiothrix spiculata | reverse complement strand
AAGTTCAGTAAATCAAAAAGTGTCTTTTTATAACTCGACTCTTGTGCCTTTGCTTCAATGCTCAATTAGAAAATCATGAGTACAATGAATTGCATAAACAAATATATATATAAATAGATACCTGCTGCATGTTTTTATTTTGTTTTGTTTTTTGTTTTTTAAGGACAAACATCTTGTGACATAATTCCATATCCGTGTGATCTGGAGGGATGTATTCCAGAAGCCCGGATGTGTGATGGTATTCGTGACTGTCATGGTGCTGAAGATGAACGTTTATGTGGTGAGCAATGAACATACGTTATCAGTATCCTAAAGCTACAATTATGAAAGAAATAATATAGAAGTAAATCAAATACTGGAGATAAAATTATAGCACTTACGGCTACGTTGCGTCTGGAACCTACAGACTTCCGCAGGCCACTGATTGATTGAGGAATTCTCCCGATGACCTCATCCCATGCGTGAGACAGTTGCTGGCGCAGTCCTCCCTTTCTGTTCAAAACTGGTTGATCAACCCTTTCCTAAACAGCTTCCCGGACACCTCTCTCAAAATATCTGTCCTCCCATATTGCATTTATCGCCCACTGCACGCTACACCGCGACCTTTGCATTGCTAAACCAAGTCGGAGATCTTTAACCAGGTTTAATTGACAAACAACGCAAGTGTATCTACCCGCCACGGTCATTCTGACCAATCAACGCCTATTTACGGGCCGCTGTTCCAGAATAACCTGGTTAACAAGGCATTTGGGGTGTGTCTTACGTGTTTTTTCAATGTTTTCAACGATCATGTTTGTCGCACTCCTTACTTACCATAACTTATTTATACCAAAAGCCATTCATTTGGTAAAAAAGTTCTTTTTGGTGTCATTCAAAGCTGTTTTGACCAGAATACGTATACTACAAATAATTACCTTTTGTGAAGTTGATTTGTTAGCATGGTTAGTACCCTAATTATGGTCTTATTAAAGTACCGCTCAATAGACCAACTACACTTCATGCTGTTCAAACGACGATGTCTATGACTAGATGGGCCGTAATGCAAATGTAGTTCATGTTTGAACAAGCTCACTATATCACAAAATAGTTTACTGATATTTTATAAGCTTTCCAACCCCACACCTATTCCTACATACAAGTTGTAAGATTCTAAGATAACCCAAATTGTCACACCATAGTGGTCAGTACACCTCGATTGAGCGTACCCGTTGCAAGGAGCTGATGTTTCTTGTAAATACTCGCCATCTTGGTACCACTGTAGACTTGGACAAGTATTGCAAAAAAAAATAAAAAATAAAGTTGACCCATGCTTAAATAACCTAAGTAAAATGTCAAAATTTGACCTACAAAGGCGATGAAAATAATTCAAGAGAAGAGATAAGAAAACTACAAATCCGTAATGAAAACTTTGGCTCGGTTTGAATGGACCTCGTATTTCATTAGACAGAGTCTATATATTCATTTTTGAGACACCTGGCTTCCATCTTTAGCATAAAAACTCAAAGCCATGAGCTTATTTGACAATTTCAAATTATTCTATGAAGTACAGTGACGATTTGTTTATCTTTGTTTAGGTGGGGAAATGAATGGCACTGATCATGTGCTGATTAACTTTGCTGTTTTAATCTTAGAAAAAATTTAGCATCCATTTGTCAACGTTTCGTATTGTCATCATATTAATTTTCTTATAATACACACATGAATGCATACTTTATTTATGTAGCAATGATATCAACAGCCACTTTGGAAACATCTGTTGTTTTGACATCTAAAGCACTTCAGACGAAGTGTAAAACTGTATAAATTCATATTACAAACCACCAAATGTTAACTTCCAACAAAATGTAAAGATGATCAAATTCTAATCACTAACAGCAATTTTACATTTTCCTTACTTTGTGCTTGTATATATTTTTGAGTTCTTTAATAATCTAATATATGTGAATATTTTATTCTCGTAGGATTCTGCGATGAAATTGTCAACATCGATAGTAGTGGGTATTCATGGCCATCGATACTAGTGAATCAAACTGCGCACTCCAAAGAGAGATGTAATGTCACAACGGAACATCGTAAGTGCATTGCATATTGCTAATAAAATGGTGTTATTATGGCGTCGCATGGATTGAAATTGAAATATCTCCCCCAAAATTTTGAAAATCCTACTTATAGTATTTGATCAGAAAAAATTAACCGTGAACATAGTAAAATCTAAATTGCTTTTATAAAATCTTAAAAAAGGAATTTTTTCAGAAAAAATCTACTCCGATTGACAATTTTCTACCTTTGTCCATTCAAAGGTAGACAATTTTCTACCGTAATGAATTGTTTTCTGGAAAAAACTTCAGTTTTTAAGATTTTATAAAACTAATTTAGATTTTATAGTGTTCGTTTCATTCTAATAGTATGAGACAGATGCACCCACGCTTTTTTGCACGTCTTCAATATAATTATGTTCTTGTAAATATATATTTGTTTTGTTGTTTGCCTTGTTATCTTATTTGAATGTAATGTTAGAATGAATTTGAAAAGAATTAAAATGAAATAAAATCTTGTATTCACGCAGGAGGAAAAAGCCTAGCCACACGAAAGTGTTTACCCAGCAATGAAATGGCTGGAATATGGGATGCGCCAGTGTTTACAGACTGTGGAAAATTTGATAAATTTGATATACAAGATTTGGAAAATACGACAGTTAGTGAAGGGAATGCAGTTGAGATTGCTGTGGCACTTGAAGAAGTAACCGAAGAACTTGATGGAAGCGACGTCACTGTAGATGATATTAGCAACATAGCTGACGTCATTGTTGAAATAGTAGACGTACAGTCCAATGACTCACAGGTATGTGAGTTAATGCGAGTACGACTGGTTGGACATCGTATGCAATGCTTATTCACATACCGTACACCAGAAAGCTGTGGATTTTTTTATCAGTTCTTAACAAAAGGGGAATGCATCATTGCAAATTTATACACTGCGCGTATCAGCTAGCCACTCAGAACGCAAGAATATAAAGTACGTGGAGTGCAGTGAAACCTCACAATGCACAGTGCTTGTTGCGTTCCGGTTTGCGTTTAGTGCGCATGAATGGTTCATTGTTTTTGTCGGGTGATGATATGTTTAGTTAATTCATAAATTTGCATTCCATTATGATTAAGTGAGACAAAATCAATGCACTTGCGGTAAATTTTGATTGTTGTCCAATTGCTGTCGACCCCTATAAGCCTTGTCCGCGCGTGCATAGATGTTGTCTCATTTCACTCGCGACATGAAATGCGCATTTATTAATTTTGGGTAGACTGCATTCTAACGTTTAAAAAAGACGTTGGTGCAACACTGCTTGATCTGGTTGACAGGTAAATGGCAAAAGTACTTTGGCCTAATGTGTATTTCTGACCAAATGCTGACGGTGGCCGAACATTGCAATGCTATGGGGTAGAGCTCCTTCAATCAACACACAACCAAGTGTTAGGTTTATAACTGCAAGAAGACCAAGAATCTTCTATTAACGAAAAGGGAAACAAAATATCTTGCAATATGGATGTTTTTGCACCATTATGGAAATTGTGTTTGTAGGTAATAACACAATACGTAATGCTTAACTAACGCACATTAATTGTCTATAAAAATGATGGAAACTTTGTTTTGCCCAACATATTTTGATGTCATCACATGGGAAATATACTCTCAAAGTAGTAAAGTCCAGTTCTTTTTTTCTACAATTGTTAACATCAATCTTATGATGTAAACAGTGGTTTTGAATTTTCATACCGTGCCTACGTTGTAGTCATTCATAATACCATATTACGGCATGCATGACTGTCTTTCCCATTGTTTGAATATCAATATATGTACAAATATTTGTTTACATAAATTATTTCAGATCATATCATCGGTTATTGGAGTCAGCAGCAATATCGTGAATATCACATCAATGGATTCAGACATTAAGGAATCATCTGAAGAGGAACTCCTCAAAGTTCTCCAAGCACTTGAAAATCAGTTTATTCGAAGCATCGGGCTTGGACACAACGCATCATCACAAAACGAAGGGAATATTGCTTTTACGACTACGGCTGTGGAAACTGAAGAAGCTGCCATGCTAGGGTATAATTTTGCAGTTCAGCAGAGCAGTGATGACAACATATTTCGACCTGGAGACATAACGTCCGGTTATCCAAGCCAAACAGACATTCCAAATACATCTCAGACTCGATCCTCCATTTCTTTACCACCTTCACTTTTTGCGTCAATTGGAAACGGCAGTAAGTGAAATGATGTCTCTTATAATTGACAGTAATTCACTAATTGTTATTCGTTTTTAAGGTTTTAAAATCAATTAATCTTGAAGCTTTGGTCTTTAGCCTCATTGTGCTCTTGCTTTTTCCGGTAGGAGTATTGTCATAATGATAAGGTTAGATGATTTTGTGATTCCGAGAAACAGAAGCTTGCCTCTATCATTGTCTGTGAAGATTTTTAAAAGGTTCACTTAATATTACTGTTTATAGGTCACTTTTGATAATATATAAAATATATAATCCTTAGTCTTCGTCAGTATTTATAGCAACATTATGCTTATAATCCAGACGGACGTCGGAAGACTTAAAAAATCATATCGTCAACAGTAACTAGTAGCAAAATGTGTATTGGCTGCTTTAGAGCAGGTTTTAATTTTCTGAGCTTCCAATTCAATGTTTGATGACGATTATTGAAGTTCCCAAGAATAGGTGTTTTGAGAAAAATCAGTTACATTCAATACAATAACCATAAAAATAATGATTTAGATTTGAATTATGCCAGAGATTATTCTGCATTTGTGTGTTACAGATGCAATTGGGATCGGGTTTCTTGTTCACAACAGTGATACTATGTTTCCTACGGATCTGGGCAATCGTGCGGTGTCGAGTGATATAATTTCAATCAATGTCGACGGATTACCCGAGATGCAAACTTTGTCTGACCCTGTCAAAATGCAATTTCAGGTACAGGGCCATATCTTATCTTTTAAGTTATTTGAATAATAAAGCAAAATACAAATCAGTCTGGTAATTTATAGTATATTCGCTCTTCAATGAAGTATACCTAAACATATTGAAAACGTAAATTCAGCTCCAGCATCTGAAAGCATTGGTGACAACAGCTGACCATGCCGACAGTTGGGTAGTGTCAATATCTACATATTTGGCGCAGAATCCCAGTTGAATTTGTTGCGAGCATTCCATTTTAGAACTACTGCAAATGAATACAATTTTGCTTTGCAAAAATGATAATGATATTGGTTTGTAAACTTTGTGTGTTTGTGTTTTATTATTATTAGGCCCCAGGTAACCACCCTGTCTGTGTATTCTGGGAGTTTGAAACTAGTAACTGGTCTGAGGAAGGATGTATCAATGCTGGGACAACTGATAGCGGTCAAGTCATATGTGAATGTACACATCTTACAAACTTTGCTGTCATTGTGGTGAGAAATAAGCCCTACTACTTCTTGTGAAGCTTATATTAATTACCACTA
This sequence comes from Ophiothrix spiculata, assembly GCA_000969725.1. Classification (NCBI taxonomy): domain Eukaryota; kingdom Metazoa; phylum Echinodermata; class Ophiuroidea; order Amphilepidida; family Ophiotrichidae; genus Ophiothrix; species Ophiothrix spiculata. The sequence goes on along the minus strand of JXSR01S000467.1, from coordinate 45,326 downwards.
GTATTCCAGTTATAACATTTAACCGGTATAACAAAGTTTATAATTCAACTCAAAAATCTATCACCGATGGTTGAGGGGGTGGAGTCGAGTTGGTGGTGGGGGCGCTCGTGGATCTGCAATGTGGTTTTAGCGCCTCAGTCATTTTCAAGTGCCTTTCCATTAATGTTTTGACTTTGTAGAATTGGTTTACTTATTAGATACAAATGTATCACCAAAGCCGTCTATTCCTGAGAATCTGATAACCCAATCAAATTTAAACAAACATGTATCGGCAAAATGTATTTGTTACTTTGATGGATTTTTGTTTTGCGTTTCAATAATAGGCACCTGAGGATATTGTGAAACCAACTATTTCCAATGGTCCTCGTGATATAGCTACCTCTACAGATTTGGGTTTATCGACAGCCCGTGTTACGTGGAACCCACTAATAGCAGATGATGATTCCGGTTCCGCTACCCTGGAGTCAAATTTCAAATCCGGGGACTTGTTTCCAATTGGACAGACTCAAGTGGTTTATGAAGCTACTGACCCATCTGGGAATCAAGTAACCTATGTATTTAGCATCTCTGTCACAGGTATTTACTGATGATATCTAAGGGGCGGCTTCAAAACTCAACCGGCGGTTACGGGCTGTTCTGGGCGGTTCAACCGGAATAAACAATAGCCAACCGCCCAGAAACGGGAGACAACCGCCGGTTGAGTTTTGAAGCCTCCCCTAAGTGTTTTGGGTCATTTTTGCAGAGTCTAGTACTAATCGCAGTTGCAATACCGACTATTTGTATTAACAATTATTGCATTGACTGTTACTTTTCATATGGTAGGATATGGATATAGTAAATGATGTTTCTTAACATTTATGAAAGAACAACCTTGCTTACTATGCTTTCAATTCATGATTTGTATACCGTATCTTAACAAAACCCAGTCTTGCAATGTTAATTTATAGATCTTGAAAAGCCAGTCTTGCAATGTCCGTATGTAGAAGAACAATTTGCCGTGACTGATCAGCTTGAAGTATCAGTATCTTGGTCTGAACCGACGTACAGCGACAACTCTGGTTATCTTGGAGGAATAGATTCCACCCATACGTCTCCAACTTTGTTCGAAATCGGAGTTCATAATGTAACGTACCTTGCTAGCGACCCGTCTGGTAACACAGCAATTTGCAACATTACAATAGTAGTCACTGGTAGGTTATCTTCTGATATTAGCAATAATACACTACTCTTGTCTTCTGTGAAACACATAACAAAACGAATTGGTCTGTATGAATTCCCCTTACTGATTGTAGCTGTAGATTAATTCGATTTCAAAGGTGCAAAACTTGTTACTTAATATGTTAAATTATGTAAACAAATAATTTTGCCTGCAGCCAAAATGGAGTCATTTGGTGTGAGAAAATGCGCTCTTCTAAAGTAAATGATTTCGACAGAGTGCTCAAGGGTTTTAGTCTAATTGAAGATGGTTAAGCTGAGGCGGAGTGGTAACTTGTTAGAAAAAATGGTCAAAGCCATCAATTTATGCTAGGAAAGCGTTAGCTACATCATCCACAAAGGGGACAATAGGTGACCAACCGTGGTAATCGGAGTCCGCTTGCCAGTCCGACGGCTCGCTGGTTCGACAGCTCGCTAGTCCGAAGGCTCGCTAGCCCGAACACATTATTCAACGGGGAAAATACAACCTTGAAAAAGGCCTTGCTATAGTCCGAAAAAAAGCTCGCTAGTCCTAAGGTTCGCTAGTCTGAATTTTTGAAAACTGCTCGCCAGTCCGAATTTTTGAAAATAGTTCAAAAAAATGAAATATTCATATATCTAGCTGGCTCTTTTTAAAATTTGGACTAGCGAGCTGTTTTCAAAATTTGGGCTAAGAAGCCTAATTTAAAATTCGGAATAGCACCTAATTTTAACATTCGGTCTAGCGAGTTGTTTATTAAATTTAGACTGGCGAGCTTAAATTCGGACTAGCTAGCTGACGGACTAGTGAGTCATCGAACTAATAAGCTTTCGGACAAGCGAGTTATTTGTCTAGCGAATGAATCGTCTTTCTTCGCCAAATCCTTAACTGATATCAGTATGTTTTGAGTACTTTGTACGCAAAAGGTTATATGATACCGTAATATAAAATTATTTTTTTCTTATATTGTTTTATTTCACACTAAACAGCCGCATGTCCTCTAAACTCCACCGTTGTGAACACACGTACCTTGACATGGCTGCAAACACCTGCCAATGACGGCGAAGAAGTTTATTCGTTTGAACGATGCGACGTCAGAACTGAATACCGTAAGAACTATTTGTCGAAGCATTTAATTATTTAATAATACACTGTTGTCCATGAACCATCTATTCTCTACCTATAGTATGTCAATTTCGTTCATAATACTTGTACTTGCTTTCTCGGTGACATGACGCGTATTGATATCAAAATCGGGTACTGAGTAATATCCAGCCTTTATTTTAACTATATATATAGGTAGTGTCGAATTTTTTTTCCACTGCTAACCAATAGCAAACATGGTTAACTAATACTATTTTCTCGATCATTATATGAAAGCACATAAGGTAAAGATTTAATCAGAATAGAATCTATTAAGCTTGATAAATTACGATCGTCTTATGAAATTGAAATCTTCTAATTGAATATTCTAGGAGGTAGTGGTCTGGCAGCACGTGTTTGCATGCTAGATGAATTAAGAGGTGCAGTCTGGCAACAACCAGTCTATCTAGGATGTGGAGAAGCTGAAGACAACTTCACACTGGCCGATCTGTCAGAGGTAACAGAGAACCTGAGCATTTTTTGCTGGCAATGATAATGGGTTCATGTATTTGTTTAACCTAAAAGTGGTGAAGAACATAATAAATCCTTATCTAGATGATATCAATTTTTTGCAAACTTTTTTAATCTTTAAGCAATCTCTAATTGTTATTAAAGCGCTATGAAAAGTAGAAACATTCGTGACTGAGGTTTTTGACCCAAATTTAGGACTGCTACTAAACAATGTCATTGAAAAGTTTAGTTATCATGGCATGGTCACTGAGCAAACTTTTGAATTAAATATTGTGCTTGTTTGTATTTATTCCGACATTAGTACGTTCGAGAATTAGGACTAAAACACAATTTAAAAGAACGTGAAATTAAAAAAAACACAGAAAGAAATGACCAATCAAACACGTTTGTACACGTTTAGTCTGAGAAATTTATTTTGTTTCAATGTTACTTGCTCAATCATCAATCACATAGTTACTCTGCTTAAATTCATTTTCTACGTCATTGTTTTTATTTCATTCTGAATACATACATGTTATTGTTATTTCGAATCACTTCTAGACCGAAGTTGTATTGAGCAACGCGGACAATGTCGCAGAAGCTCTAAACAATGTCACACAACAACAAAGCGATGAAAATGAGGAACTCACCACTGAAGATGTCAAAGATATTTCAGAGACTTTCAGAAACATTGTAGATGCTGAATCTGATGAACCGGAGGTATGATAAATGTTGACCTTTTTGTGATAACATGTCGTACGGTGTTTGCAGATATGCTTTGCCATTGTAACATGTCTTGGCAAACGATACTGTCACATTGAAGAGGTTTAAACGTGCGGTGAACTATATATTGACATGAATTTTAAACTGGGCAACCACACAACAAAATTGACAGTCAGCGAAAAAAATCACTGTTCATCCAGGATTCGAACCTGGGACCTAGGCTTCATGTCAATAGATACTGTCACATATTGTCGGCGCGACTTACAAACCACATATTATGCCTAGGTGCAAAACGTTTTACAATTATTGCAACAGTCAGGTCTCCATTCAGTATTCAGTAGGTCTTCAAGAGGGAATCAATAAAATACACTAAATATGTGCGGACATTCCTTTTAGATTCTGAAATTTGGCATCAAATTATTTGCTCAAAGGAGCAAAGGAACTTTTTTTGAAATTTTGCGATTCTGAACCCAAGTTATTGCTCATAATTTTGCTCAATTTCCTACGTGCCATTTTACTGTCTATATTTAATTAGATAACATAGTAAAATATGGGAAATCGAAGTTATTGCTCATATTTTTCTCAATTTCCAACGTGCCATTTTACATAGTAAAATATGGGAAATTCGTAAATACAACATTGTTTATAAAATCAAAATGGTGGCACCGATGTAGTTAAAAATTTGAACTGAAACATCTTTGTTGGTGATCTTTAAAATGAAAGTGAAAACTGAATTTCGAAAGATCGGACCAAAGTATGAAGATTTTAATGGCATGGAAGCGTTGCCATTTAAGTGATCACGTTTATACATGACACACCGATCAACCAGAAAAGATTTAAGGACTACATGATAAAAAATAGTGATTCTTGGAAAACAGGCTAGCGCAGGTACCCTCCCTTGCTTTGAACTGACGAGATTTAGTGTTACCTGTGTCCCGCTTTGAGCCATGGTTGGCAGGAGAATAATCATAATACAACATGTACTTCTTACATTCAGATTCAATTTTTGGTACATGAGCTGAAAATGGATTTGGTTCTTAAAGACGATCGCGGTGTTTCTTCTAGAGGACAGTGTTATAGAATTTGTTGGTCAGTGGCGGGTAGATTTTGACAAAACATGCGCGTGGTATCTAAGCGTAAGATTTGCGCCTAATACGCAAAACGCAACGCGCGAACTAGTTTTTACGCATTGTCTTCCCGGTTAGCGCCGAAAATAGCGCGAAATAATAACGAGTTACTACGAGTGCTCCCGAGACAACGGGCATTCAGTGATGAAAAAATTTACGTGTGATTTCTTATACCGCAAAATGCTGATTTTTCAAATATTTGCTACCTGTAGATTTTTTTTAATTTTTGGATGGTCAATTGTGATTGTCAAGTGGATGTCAAATCGAGAAAAAAATATGGGGTCACCGACTGTTTTCAAAAGATAGCTGGAGATGAAATTACATGAGGTAAAATCTAAAAAATAATTTCTCATCGCCGGAAATGTCGAAATTTGGTTTTATAACATCGAACAGATAAAATAAGTTAATTACGTTAATTAACCTAACACTCTAGTTTTCAAGTTATCGTCGATTAAAGGGAAAATGACGTCATCATATATGACGTCATAACGCGCTTAGATGGTCGGTGACCCCCATTTTTTATTGCTGAATTTTGAAGTTTAGACTCCATTCTATTAACTGACAAAATATAAACAAAATCTACAGGTAGGAACTTATCACCGCGATTGTCCTTAATCAATCGTTGAATCTGTTCATCTTTCCTAAATACTTCGTTTTCCATCTGCATTTAAATCTGAAAAATATCTAGAAAACGATTGAAATAAACTTCTTTTCTGAGACTATGAGCCTGAAGAAATAATTATTTTATTGGTTAGTTGAATTTCCGTCGCATTTTGCAATCAGTTGAGATTATTACTTTTAAACTCTATTACATCAGTTCTATTCTTCACATTTATCCAGGTTACAACGTCGATCATTGAAATAGCAAATAATTTTGTAAATCTTGCTGAACAAACTGAAAACACCACCCCAGAAGAATCAAGCGCAGTTTACATTACCGACATACTACTTGGAATCGAGCAACAGGTTAACAGAACCACTGCAGCAGGTCAAAACTTCACAACCATTGAACCTAACATAGCGTTAACGATTGATACAGTGGACCCTGATCCAAACTCCACAGGATTTAGTTTTGCTGTGACTGGAAATCAGGGAGAGGAATTCCAAGAGAATAACATTCAAACATATCCTAACCCGGAAGACCTTCCTGATCCCATTATGCGGAGAACAGCTGTCATTTTACCGGCTACCATTTTTAACAATACATCGAAAAATGGTAGGTATTGGTAAATTGTTAATTTGAGTGAGAATTTACTTCCTTATACGGAATAATTGGCTATCCATAATGGGCAATATATGACAGCGCGTTATCGTATACATGAAGTGGATGCGGGCGTTGACGCGCAATTCATTACTTAATTGGAATGTTTTATGTTTAAATAGGAGTATACGTATTTCCCTTAATGATGGCAAATTGACTTCATTTTTGGTCTTAATATGTCTCAAATGTTTAACAAAGAATGAGAATAAAAGATAATATTTATTGTTTTGCCTCTAATCTATCGTGTCACAATGGATGGGCGTACATTATTATTTTCATAATGGGCACCCCCTTTGGGGCACCCGGGCCATTACTCAAAATAATGTACGCCCATCCATTATGAGACGATAGATAACAGGCAAAACAATAAATCTTATCTTTTATTCTCTAAATTTTAATGTTCAGCATGCATTTTCAGATAGAGGTCAGACAGCCTAAACTTGAGGCTATCTTCTTGGTTTATTCTGTTGGTTTGAGTCATCTTATTGAGTTCATCAGTTGAAATTACATTCTGCCAAAATATTTTCATGATTCTTTTGAGACATTTGTATTGGAAGAAGTTCTAACTTTTCATCACTTTTTAGGATCTTCCATGTTTCACACCCATATAATAGAATAAAATGGTGGTACTGATTTCTAAAAATGTTGACTGTATTTGTAATCATGGTAATACTGCATCGAATAGTCATCATTAACCTTGTCATGGTGGCAATAATTTACGGAACGCAGGAGCACTACGTGATTTAAAATGTTACATAATTTGATTCATGCTTTAAATGAGATCTGAGAAATATCATTGTTCAGCAACAAAAACAAAACAATCTTGACCTTTTTATTGACCAAAATTGAAACTTTTGTCTTAAAAATAATACAAATTATATGGTTTTATAAGCGATTTTGTTCAAATTTGAAAAAATATTACTATACCAGATTTTTGAGATGACAAGTTTATTCCACGCGCAATGACTATCTATTCGGAGCTACCTTTTGCAAATATTGTACACATAATTTTTTTTCTGTGATGCGGCTCGCGGGCCGTAGATTACCACCACTGCATTACAATATAACAATCGGCTTAATCTATACGGCCTACACGCATACTGTATTAGACAGAATATCATATCAATTTTCTAGATATAGACAAATTGCATGAACATGTTTATATATTAATTCTGCAGATACAATCGGAGTGAGTTTTGTAGTACACAACTCTGATATCTTGTTCCCAACCAACAACACCAACCAAACAGTTGGAGGTGATATTGTTTCTGCCATCGTAACTGGGGTTGATCGTATCAAGAATTTACTGGAGCCCGTCGAACTTCAGTTTACCGTAACTAATAAAGTAAGATCATATTTTTCATAACTACGCCATATCTAGCTGATAGCTGTCCACTACCCTCTGAAGCATAATCAATAGTGTGTTGAAGAGGAGAATCTTTGGTTGAAGGCAGAGCGTTGCCTGTGCTTGTTGCTGAGTCCGTTGGAGGGGAGGATGTGGGATGGGGGTACTGATTTGCCAGATCATGTCCAGCTCGAGTTTATTGTAAATATTTAATGCTTATTGTTGCTTACTTAGCTTTTTTATTCTTTTAATTATACTCGTAGATAATATTATTAAGCACTTGCATGCGTTTACACTGTAAAATTCTGTAAAATTTGATGTTGTAATAATAATTGTAAAATAACGATCTCTTACTAGACTCAAGCAGAAACTGCAGAGTGTGTTTTCTGGGATTTTACAATTCAAAACTGGTCTCAGAAAGGATGTGAACTACATGAAAGGGAAGACAGGCGTGTTGTATGTCACTGTGATCACTTGACAAACTTTGCTGTTCTTGTGGTAAATATGCACTATGTAATGACTATCTAATCTAAGTTTAAATTGCAAATTCAATGTTGCAAACATGTATGTTATCAGTTATGGCATTTTATGTTTGTAAGTGCCTTTTTAAAGTCATAGCTGTAAATGTCTCTTTTTTATGTTAAAGCAAAACTGTGGTTTGGGTTCCAATATTCCTACGATATCACTGATTATCTCTCGAATTAGACGTCTAATGTTAGAGATGTATAGGAAATGTTTCGGCGATATCAGTAAACAAAATAGGTTAACCCTAAGTGAGAGTATGATTAAAGCCTGAAAATTTAGTGAACATTAACAGAAAATGGTCATGAAACATAAACCTATCGCCAAAGTCAATTATACTGTAAAAAAGTAACAAAATGCTCGAGATAGGTCATTGCTAAACGCAATTTGAAAATAATATAAAGATAATGGACCATTTAAATGATGTTCTATAAAGTACGAGGGTCATTCAAAAAGTTCTACCTGTTGTATCATAACTTTTGTTCTATTAAAGGTAGCTACTTGAAATTTGACACAAATATAGCTAAGAATGTCACCTACACATGGTGTGACAATCATATCAATATCTTTTCTAGATTTCTGTTAGTGACTTGTAAACTACAGTAAGTTTTGGTACACCGGAAACGGTAAAATATCTTATGACATTACAACTGAAATTATGTGTACAGCTTATGTATGAACAACCATCTATATACCTAAAATGTATGTAATTTACAGAACAAATTTGAAATAAGAGTGTACCTTACAGTCCAACAAGTCATTTTAACCGATAAAGTAAACTTTTTACATATAGAAATTACCAAGAATCCCAATATTTGAAATGATGTCATGTACCATCCTAAGTTACGAATATCAGCAAGGAGTGTTTCTCTGTAGCGTGACTTTTCCAAGTCCGTTTTTGTGTGAAAAACAATAGTTACAGCTACTACACCATATTTTTCAGTCAAAAAATTGAATTATGTTCCTTTTGGTATCTACCATGAAAATATAGTTAAAAATAAAGCTTCATAATGCTACCATTTTACGTTTCGTTTTATTTAGGTCAATTTCTTCGTTAACTGTGTCTTTGTTGATTTTAATATTATTGCTGCAGGGGTCATTTGTTCCTATCATTGTTATGCTTGTGAATGACCATTATATTCAGTTTGGGTCAGCTTTTTTAATCATCCCGAAAAATTGTATGTCTACTCTTATATTTTATAAAGTTTTCACTGTATAGCAATACTACTTGCCTATTTTATGGCCTTTTCAATTCACTGTACTTGAGCCAATTTTAAAAAGGGTGCACATATTCTGACCCTTTCCGGTGTACCGAAACTTACTGTGGTTTTCAGATCACCTACAGAAATCTAGACAAGATATTGATATGATTGTTACACCATGTATAGGTGATATTCTTATCTATATTTTTGCCAATTTTCAAGTAGCTATCATTATTAGAACAAAAGTTATGATACGACAGGTAGAACTTTTTGAATGACCCTCGTAGAATGTTAAAAATAAGAAC
>JXSR01S000467.1:18178-35314 GCA_000969725.1 Ophiothrix spiculata | reverse complement strand
TCGGATGCAGTGTGTCCATACTGGCATGGTTTATCACGCTAGATATCTTTATTGGCTTCCAAGATCGGATGCAGTGTGTCCATACTGGCATGGTTCATCACGTAAGGTAAGATCGGATGCGTTGTGACCATGCTAACCTTTTCATTACGCTAGTCATGTTTATTGGCTCCAGTGTGGATGTAGTGTGTCCATGCTGGCTTTGTTATTTCTCTATTCAACTTTATCGGCTTCAGGTAAGATCGAATGCAGTTTAGTTTAGTTTAGTTTATTTTTTTTCTCTCAACATATACAAACTAATAACAGTATATAAATAAAAACATTTTGAATAGAGAACAAACTTTGCATATGTAAGACATGGATGCCTTCAAAAACGCGTGTGGCTGAAGGCACCCATTACTCAGAAGATATCATTATGGATGGAAAGTAGGCTAATATATAACAAGGAACATTATGCAGATTTGGTAAATAACAATAAAAAAATGAATCGGGATGATAATAATGGTAGTTGAAAAGGGTACCGTTTCAAAACAAGAGAAAGGAGAACTAAGGAAATATGATCAAAATTTGTGAAATCAGCAGTGGAAAAAGAAAGGGAAAGAAGGAAAAGAAAGAAAGAAAAAAAAAGGAAGAAAGTGTGTTCATGCTGGCTTTTTACATCACGCTAGATATATTTATCGACTTTAGGTAAGATCGGATGCGTTGTGACCATGCTAACCTTTTCATTACGCTAGTTATGTTTATTGGCTCCAGGTAAGATTGGATGCAGTGTGTCCATGCTGGCTGTGTTCATAACGCTAGATATCTTTATTAGGTTCAGGAAAGAATGGATGTGTTGTGTTCGTGCTGGCTTTGTTCAACAGCAAACTTGTCATAATTATCGGCTACAGGTAAGATTGAGTGCGGTTTGTCCATGCTAGATTTGTTATTATGCAAGTCATCTTTATCGGCTTCAGGTAATTTGGATATGGTTTATCCATGCCGGCTTTATTTACTCTGGTCATCACTATTGGCTTCAGGTAAGATTAGATGCGGTGTGTCTGTGCATGTTTTGTCCATCGGTTTCAGGTAAGATTGAATGTAGTGTGTCCATACTGGCTTTGTTATTACTTAAGTCATCTTTATTTGATGCGGTGTGTCCATACCGGTTTGTTTGTCACGCCAATAATCTTTATCGGCTTCAGGTAATATTGGATACCGTGTTTCCATGTTTGCCTTGTTCATCACGCTAGATCGGCTTCAGCTAAGATTGGATGCAGTGTGTCCATGCTGGCATTGTTCATCACGCTAATCATCCTTATTGGGTTCAGGAAAGAAAAGATGTGCTGTTCATCACGCCAGTTATCGTTATCGGCTTCAGGTAAAATGGATGCGATGTGTCCATGCTAGCTCTGTTATTACTCTAATTATCTTTATCGGATTGAGGTAAGATTTGATGCGGTGTGGCCATGCTAGCTCTGTTATCACTCTATTCATCTTTATCGGATTGAGGTAAGGTTTGATGCGGTGTGTCCATACTGGATTTATTATTACTCTAGTCATCTTTGTTAGGCGTTGGATCACAATTCGACCACAACTTTGTGCACCCTGCGGCAACCTGGCAACACCCCTAATTTTTAAAAAATGGCGACAGTAGGTTTAATTGTTCACCTCAAGATTATTGTAAAATACTCATTACATGTTTTGAAATTATTCAGAGGTGCATAATCAAGCCTATGGTCGCCATCTTGGAAAATTATGGCTGTGGCCGGTTTGCGGCCGACCGTAAAGTTGTGGCCTAATCGTGCTTCAGCGCCTTAGGATCTTGTAAGATTGGTTGCGGTTCATGCTGACTATGTTCGTCACGCTCATCATCTTTATCGGAAATGGGAGGGTCGATTTGAAAGTTGTTGTCACCAAATGAAGCGTATCGTAAAGATAAATAATTACATGAAAGGGCAATGATTATGTTTTTACTCTGACGCAAACAAACTAAAAAACAAACAATCAAACAAACGAACAAACAAACATACTTGGTCCACATGGACTACTTCCTTGATTGCAATGTAATTAATGATGGTAATATAGAAAACAATATGACTGCTTCAACACTGCCTTTTCTCAGATAGTTATGATCTCTTCTAACACAAAATGATGATAAAAGTACACCTTCAAGGCAAAAATTTCAAGAAATTGGACGCTGAAGTATAACGCCCCCTATCACTGACAGCCGAATTTTGTATTTTTAGAATCAAGCACAAATTAAGGAAAACCCTTTAAATTTTACCAAATTAATCTGGAGATCCAAAATGGCATCGGAGCATCTTTAAATAATCATAACTTTATAATTAGAACAACATATTGACCAAACATATTGGCCTTCCATACGTTTTGAAGTCCTGTTTTTAGAAGGGCAGTCAATTTTGCCGATTTAAGAAATGCCGTGACGATTTTAGAAATGCCGGATTGCGAGTGCTAGAATTGATTTTAGAAATGCCGTGACGATTTTAGAAATGCCGGATTGCGAGTGCTAGTTATTTAGTGTAGTGCGCCCTTAAACGACGATATTTCAATTCTAATTTTTGCAACTGACACACATAATTTTGTGTTGGACATTTTAATATCTGATTTTCTTGTAAAAAGAAGATTACGCATTATTAGAACGTCGGGCAAAGCAAGAGTTTCTATCATTTTTTACCCGTTTATGGTCTTTATATTTGCAACCGGCTAAGAATTGCTATCTATTTATGTCCCAGCCATTAGAGTCCAACATTTTGTTAAGACATATTTGGGTCTGGTGTTTTGGGATGTTTGTTCATGAAAAATGAAGAAAAAAATGCATATTGCATCTGATCGAAGCCGTCATATTCCATAGTCTTAACGACCAAGTTTTAATAAATTCTTCACATCACCATTTGTCTGACCAAACTTTGTAATCTTACATCCAAGTTCTCATTCTTGACGACGTGAACGTAATAGACTTATGGCTAACCAAGAAACGTCAATAACGTTTTGACATTTTTGTTTTCCAGAAAACTGCGTATCGGAGCTAATGCGACACCAAGAAAAATATTGATCAACCTCTGCGTAGCTTTATTCCTGCTCTACTTTGTTTTCCTAATCGGAATTGACCAAACATCTCATCGAAATGGCTGCATATGTATTGCATTCTTACTGCAATACTTCACGCTCGCAAGTCTCATGTGGATGGCCGTTGAAGGATTCAATTTGTATCAGGTGGTTGTGAGAGTTTTTAATGCGAAGATAGAACGATTTGTATTCAAGTCAGCTGTTGTGGCCTGGGGTAAGTTCCATAAGCTTCCCGACGCCACTTTTACCAAAAGCTTTACATTCTGAATTGCCGGTAAGGACAAAATCATAAGCTATAAACGTAAGAGCGAGTAAAGTGATTTTACATTTATTTACACTCGCATTTTGAGCACACTGCCACAGGTAATGTTTCATATTAGACAACATGGGATACTCGGAATAAATAACGTCTCATTTTTGATTTTATAAGGAAAGATGCTTGCTCTACCATTTATATTGCACCTTGCTGATTCTTAGTAAAGTATACAAATACTGACATGAAGATCTCTGGTTAAAACAATGGGCCTGAAGTGACTAAAATTGCTATTTTACAGAGGAGCGCAGTAAAATAGCAAATTTTTAGTCATTTAAGGACCATTGCTTTGATCCAGAGATCTGAAAAAGAGTGTGTATATATTTGTTTTATAAGTCGCATTAATAAATTTTAGAATTCTATAATTTTTACGTGTCAAAAAGCATAATTTAGTTAATTAATCTTATTTACAAATTACACTCACACAATACTGACAACAAACTGTGCGAAGTACTTGTGCCTGTGTAATTTTGTGTGTGGCAGTTGCATTTAAGGCGTGTAAGGTAAATGACGCCGGTGTAATGAGACTGAGTGCCTCCCATAACCAGGAGTCCGGATCTAGTAGACCTACACGGAATAAGTCGCAATCAATGATTTATTGATCGCACATGTACAAGTACGTTCTACACAATTGAATAACAGCTAGGATAGTCAGTCACACGGACGCTGTATTTCATTACACCTGACCTAAATAGTACTTAAAATAGCGCTAAAACCGCTAAATAGTATATATAGGGCTTTCCTCGATACGGTTATAGCTATTAAAAATCATGTGACAATGGTGACCAGGTGTTACCCAATCAACTCTTATTAATAAATACAACATGGTTTGAGGGTAAGTATCGCAAAATGCTCTCCTCGAGGTGTTGCATTAAATGATCGAGAAGTGATGATCATCCGTACTTTGCGATACTTCTCCGAAATAAACCATGTTGTATTTGTTGTTTTACTAGGCTACGCCTAAAAATGTTAAACTATAAGTTGGAAATATATTTAAAAATCAACAGTACTTTGTCGTGTGCCATACGGTAGTACCATGCGAAGGTTTTTACTACTTTCCCCGCTTGTGTGTTTACACACAGGCACACGCGGGAGGGTAGTCAAAATACTTTTTACGCGTCTCCGATATTTAACCAATAAAAAACACTAATAAATATTAAAGAGGTGTAGTAAATAATGATGTTAATACTAGTATTATCACGCTGAAGAAAGAAGGCTAAATTATAACATCGATTAAACAAGGCATTATCAAACCTCGTTTCAGGTGTTCCTCTGGTAATATCTGTCATTTCTTTGGGAGCTGGATTCTCCAACTATGATCACTTGCAGTAGTAAGTATAACACAGTTACCACCTGAGGAACATTTTTTAAAGAATATTCGGAAACCTGTAGAGAAGAGACCTGTTTCTGTAGTAAATGCTGAGCATTCTGTCTATCATGATTGTTAGTTTTATGAAATTAATCAAATAAATAAAATTTAATCATTCACCTTTGCAAATACATGTGTATGATAACACATCTACAAATTCATTTTTTTACTGAATGACGAAATGAGAAAAATATTAAATCGATACTTAAGTAGTGGAAACATAATTATGAAATACAATGATGATTTCAAATACTTACAAAACATATTTTAAATGCATTTAACTGTTTACCGCATGTATATGTAAGTGCATTTCTTTAAAAAAATCATTAGGTAGAAACATTCATTCTATGCAAGTTTAGCTTGCATTTTTGCCTTATATCTAGCCATTGAGCTAACTTGCAACTGTAAGCACCATGTACTTGATGTTCCAAAAATGAAATGGTTACATACAGAAAAACGATCGTTTGCACAAATTATTAGCAGTTTCAGCAAATTCGAACTTAAGAATCTATAGGAGTGTCACGTCATACCATTCATTCATTTCATTAATTTGTTCTTTCTTTTCTTTCAGTTGTTTTATCAGAGATTTATCACTTTACTTTGGAGTTGTTCTTCCAATTGCTGTAATTCTCGTCTTCAACTTCGTAATGTTTTCACGAGTCTCGTACACGCTATGTAGGGCAAATCTTGGAGGGAACGCAACACAAAGATCTCAGACAGAAAAGAACATCGAGCGACTGAAGAATGCCTTCACGATGTCTATCCTCATGGGCCTTACTTGGGTGTTTGCATTTTTTGCAATAGAGGATGCATCGATTGTATTTTCCTTAATATTTTGCTTGTGTAATTCATTTCAAGGGCTGATACTCTTTTTGGTATTCTGTCTTCGTCAGGAGGATGTTAGGAAAATACTAAGACCGTACATGATGAGGTTATCTGGCAGGTCTGAAACCGAACTTTCACGAGCGCAAACAGCAAGTACCGGGCTTAGTACTGGTACGATTAAGTCCCCATATGATGGCATGGATTTCAGCACATCCAAATCGCCTTATAGCGATATGGATTTTAGCCAAGCGGAAGTCCCCATGTCTGACCTGTCTGCAAACAATCCTACTTATGATTCGGTAGGAGATGTTACAATACCAACAATATCTGCTGAAAACAATGTGAGTGATTCTAAAGTAGCTGACATTACGGAACCAACATCAGTGCCACCTGATTCAGATAATAAAGTCAAATCCGAGGCACTTGGGAAAGACAATCCTACTTATGAATCGACGGGTGATCTCGTTACAGGAAAAGCAAATAAACCTGATGAAAATAAGATGGACGAATTGGAAGCGGAGACAAAATTGTCATACGCAACGAATGGAGACAACACTCAAGACAATCCTAGAAATGGAGTAGAATTAGGACAGGATAATCCTACTTATGAGTTCACCGAAAAACTTATCGGCGAGATAAAGGAACCTGCAGAAGTCGAATCTGAAGATAATACAGGATTGAAATCATTGGCATCTGATATAGACAATACAGCGCAGACTGATGATCTGACATCCGTTGAAGCCAACAAAGCGAGGGTTGACGATCTGTCAGCTGAGAATGACATAAATAGAAATGTATCGGGTGAGGGACTCGACATCGATGCCAAGGATGATTTTCATCCTGATAACACTGAGAACTGATAAAAACCAACACAGCAGAAGTTTAAGATAATCATGATAAAACAATAAAAACTAAAAACGCATTTGCAGATGTAGATAGAAAAAAAATACTCGTAAATCCTGCTGCAAATTTTGAAAATGGTGAAATCTGCAAAAACGTTAGCAAATAGAGCAAATAAGAAAGTCAAAAGAGGTTGCAGGGTGCCATTTTTTGTGAGTTGTAAATACTGGCCAAGAGAGGTTTTCTAAATATAACTAAATATGTATTATCTGGTACTGTATGAACTTTTCTTTAGATGTTAATGTCAATTAAGAGTTACATTATGCATGTAGTAATTCCATTTTTTCCTAAAAGTGATAGTGTATTTGTCTATACAGATTATTTTCAAAGTTGGTATGATTCTGGATTGATTATATATTTTTGATACAATACACAGATATCAGTATTATTAGTAAACAATGTAACGGTTATAGGTATATAGAATATGCAGGAGTAAGTAGAAAGTTGTAAAGATGACATGCTGTTAAAATTTGGTATAAAATATTACCCAGAACTGTATTCCAAACAAACAATCCCATCTCCTGCAACACTAATCAAACACTAATGTGATGAATTCATTAACTCGACTTGGTTGATGGTTTTCCTCACATACGGACCATGAAATGATATTTTATGACAGCATTTTTATTTCCATTATATTACAAGAAACAAATAGATAAAAAACAAGAAAAATAAACAACAATATATGGAGGAGTGACTAGGAGACCAGTAAGGTCTGAAAATGGTCCACCCCTATACAAGAAAAATACATGTCAATAGCTAAACAAAATAATTAAACGATTACCAAACACTTTTTAAAGGGCACTGACTTGAAAGATAAGGATTTGATTCTTACCATTATCCTTACCAATGATAGAGGGGCGTAGTAACGTTAAAGACTTATACCCCCCCCCCCATTGAAAAAATTCGACACGTTTTTTTCGATTCTTACTATTACTCTTACCGAGCCAAACTTTTTTCAAAGGTAAGATTTGATTCTTACTATTAGCCTTACCAATGATAGAGGGCGTAGTAATGGTAAGGATTTTAACATGCGACGTTCAAGTTGTCTTTTAACGCGTTTAGCATCCCGCAAATTATCAGTGTACCAGGGTGCATGTGGTCTCAGGGAGGAGATGGTCTTAGTCGTCTCTGGCGCGTGTTTATCAATTAATTCAGCAATATTGCACTGATGTCAATACGGCGCTGCGGCGCTATTTTGAATTTCAAAACAGGGTAATAGGACAATTAGGGTTAAATGGTTTAAACGCAAAATGTGTTTTGCTATTGATTATTTACGATATTGGTCATTTTAAATACTGTTTGTGCAGATTTTAAACAAAATTAGCTATTTGGGTGTCATTTTGAATTTGAAACATGCATAATGATCTACTTTTTTACCAAGCGTGTTTGTAATAAAGCCGAAAGCTATTTCTCAATAATACCCTCGGACAATGGACATGAAAGATATTAACAGTTTCTTTTCAGCCTTTATTGAAATACAGTTTTGGTGGTCATTTTACCAAAAATTCGAATTCTTTTTTTTATGTTTTGCCCTGATCATTGCACAGGACTTTTATTTTTTAGACATGATGAATACAAAAAATAGATAAAACGTAAACAGTACATCAAAATAAAAATACCGGGATTTATATTGCGCTATGCCTCCCAGATTTGTAATTCCACTCGGCCTCTGCACACTTTACAGTGGCCCAAGTAAGCTCCATTCCACACCAAGCATCATTTCAGGTTCTGCTGCAACTTCAAGGGGCGCTGAACCTTGATCAGCCCCAGGCCCGTAGCCAGGTTTTTAAGGGAGTGTGACTTTTTAAAAAGTTGACCTTTGGAGGAAAAAGTTTCTTTTTGGTCGAGCCAGAACTAATTTCAGTGGTTTGACAGAAACGATGTTTTAAGAAACGATGTTACATTTACGTGTTATGGTGCTTTGGGTGTTCTTTTGGTGGGTATTTAGGGAATTTTTGTGGACCTTTTTTTGTACATTGTCAAATTCGGGGGTGCGACGCACCCATCGCACGGCTATGGGCCTGATCAGCCCACATATGCACCATCGCTGCCCGGATCAGCTCACCCGAGTTTTGTACGGGTTTCCACGAGACAATTAGCAGTTGACGTATTTTAAGGATTCAAAGCTAGAATTTTAAAATGGCCATATTTTGAATGTTAAATTATTAATAATGTAAATAATGTAATATTATCCAAAAAATAACCAAATTACACACAAAAAAAAAGACCAAACAAACAAAAACGAAAAAAAAAAGATTATTTATGCGAGGGTTGCAACAACAGAATTAATTCTCGCAAACCTATGTTGTTAACGTGATTCAAAACCAAAATAAACTTCAGAATGCCCCCCCCCCTAAAAAAGGTTTTGACTTAAAATCAATTAAGAAAAACATAATAATATTATAACATTAAGTATTCAAGATTATCAATTGAAATTGCTATGAGGGTTACTATTTAAAATAGTATTATTTCTTTGTCAATTTTGTCGTTAAAATGTTTTAAATCCACAATGGCTCCACCTTTTGAGTTTGAAGCATGTTCATAGCATTACTTTTGAGAAAAATGATTTTGCTGCAAATCTCAAAACCATCGCCCACGCTCCAACCCATTTTTGCGCAAATAATCATAACCTCATTATGGAAGCCGTTGTGAATTAAAATAATAAAATCATAATTTGGGTGAGAGGATTCCTATGAACAGTAAATGTCATGACTGCTGTATAAATGTTGCTCTAATCCACTTCTTAAGAACACCAACAATAAAATTATTATCAATAGTAATAGTATTATAGTAAGGATGTTTCCCGTTTAATTTGCATTGAATATTTAGAGTTTGAAATGTTATATTATTGTCGCTCTAATTCATTTTGAACAAACATGTATTTGTGTGGCCATATTGGACATCATTATGGCCCTAATTTGAATAAAAACAATATAACAACATGGTATGGGGAAAATGATTCTGTTGTAACTCTTACAGACGCGTTGTCACTTATTGTTATATTCATTGTGCTTTTGACCCTGAATTTATGTTGATTTAAGTTATTTTTTTAAACTATAGAATATTATTTTTGGCGGCCATTGA
Organism: Ophiothrix spiculata; assembly: GCA_000969725.1. Classification (NCBI taxonomy): domain Eukaryota; kingdom Metazoa; phylum Echinodermata; class Ophiuroidea; order Amphilepidida; family Ophiotrichidae; genus Ophiothrix; species Ophiothrix spiculata. The sequence goes on along the minus strand of JXSR01S000467.1, from coordinate 25,754 downwards.
AAGGGGCACCATTTTGAATTTTAAGGATGTTTATAACAATGTTTGATAAATAAATTATACTATTACAACCTTAAGCCATTTTCCCGTAAGGACACACATCACTAAATAAAGGCTTTTGGCCCGAATCATGTTCTGTGGGTCAAATGTAGTCAGGCTGGTTAAAGATTACTATAATTTTGCTGTTTTGGTAAAATTTGAGAGCAGATTTTCAGTGTCTAGGGAAATTTTGTAGCGAGTTAGTGAAATGAAATTTTGAGTATATCCTACGTTCGAGGCGACCTAGAAAAAAGTTATCAACGTTACCCTTTATATATTTTTTCCTTTTGTGGGCTCTTCTAGATCATAATCTCAAAATAAATCCAAGAGTTGGAGCAACCAGTCGCTTTATAGCCAAGATATCCGCCATGATCTGGACGCTGTTTCGGCATAGGAATGAATAGGCGATCTATTTGGTGGCGTGTGTGTTTTTATTGTTTTGAACATATGTTTTAAATGCCATATTAATGTTATTTAAATGCCTTATTAATGTTATTGTTATTGAACAAAAATAGAATTTTGGCCGCCATTTCGGACCTCATTATGGGCACCAAATTCAATTAAACACATTTTAACAACACAATATGGGGAAAATAATTTGGTGGTGAGCTTCTTTCCCTTTTATTGTCATAAATATTTAATGATCTTAATGCTGTATTAATGCCTTGTAACCCATCTTGTACCAAAATAGTGCGGCCTTCTTGGACCTCATTATTGGCGCTATCTGGATTTGAACAGCTTATATAATATAATTTGAGGATAAATTCTCTTTTTGCAGCCTAGTTGTTTATTTCTACTGATTAATTGTGACAATAGATATTTTTAAAAATGTCTGTTTCGATCAATTTTAATGAAAATATGTCATTTTAGCGGCCAATTATGATTTTTGGTACCAGGGAAAGTAGCAAATGGATTAATCTTGAGACTTTAGTATTTGGTGACCCCCCAAAAAGTTGGAAATTGACACGAGAATAATTTTAATTGGTCAAATTAGGATAGTATCATGTTGTGGATGTCATTTTAGCGGCCATTTCATTTTCAAAAATAATGCGGCCATCTGAATTAATTCACTAATGAATTCTGACCATTGATGATACCACTATCTACTTAAATGAAGAACAAAACCACGTTAGAATTATTACATCGTAATAACCAACTCGGAATGGCTGCGCACAAGCTCTGGAACAAATGGGTCGGTTTTTACCCTACCCTTTTCCCATAATCAAGAGAGTATTGGAAATTTCGGCAATTTCATGATTGTTTTTTTTCTTTCAATAAATGTGATTGTTGTCACATATTAATAATAAAAAAACCAATTCGAATAGAATATATTTCGCAATAAGTCAAGGAAGCACATGATAGTGATAATTACAATCCTCCTTTAACTTGTAAATTCACGGTCCATGTACCCGAGTAAGGCAAGAGAATGAAGAAACAAAACATCATAAAGCTGAAGAAAAACAATTAATTACACAGGTAATAAACAAGTTCAAGCGTATCTTTTGTGCAAATCATGAGCAGAAAGCGGAAGTTTTAATGAAATAATAGGATTTGTCATTACCATTGATGCCACTGGGCAGAGAAGATCTAGATTCAATACCTGGATGGATGGGATTATCATTGAAACCATCCCTTTTACTTAGAGGTAAGTGAGACTCATTTTTACTGTGCTTATTGTTATTCACTTTTACTATACTTTACTCTTGTCTTACCAACTTACCAAGGAAAGGGTGGGGTGGTTATTCCCTGTCGTATTAGTAGTAGGCTAAGTTCATCTTTTGCAGTCATTTTAGCAAAACATTTGTTTTCTTGATTTTATGTATGTCCGCCTATCTACCCACCTGCCTGCCTATCTATCTATTTTGCATTCTATTGTTCTGTCATATTAGTATTCCATAGTTCATTCTTACATCTCATTTTGTACAATGTAGACCATGTCAAGACCAAACATGTTCTCTTTGGAGTGTGCCATCTACTTATCGATGGTAGTACTTGTAGTTCATCTCTCACAGTCAACAGGTAATGTTCGTCAGATTATTTATAGCAATTCCTATTTATTATTTAGTAGATTGTGTGTGACTTATCAAATCATTATTAGTTTTGGACACCCTGAGAGCTGAATGGATTTGCTTTTATACATTTTCAACTTTGAACCTTTGCTGGTATATTAGATAAATTGAGATCATTGCGTCACTGCAATCAACCACAATTTGGAAGTGTCATTGGTCTATCACATTGCGAAGTTGTATTCAGCCATTGTTATACCAGTAAAAGTACACCACACATAACAAAACATGCTTTCACCAAACCTATTCAACCTATGTATAATCAAATTATGAATTCAAATATTGTTCACATGTTTCAACAAATGTAAATTTAGTTTCATCACTATTTTATGACATATCTTTATCAAAACTTGGCGACTCTACATATCTTACACCCTGGTAACATAAGCCGTAGGAAGCCGCAACGCCGCAACGCAGGTATGACATCGGTATGACACCGGTGAATGCTTGCGATGCCCGGTCGGACACAGGTCGGACGCCGGTGGTTATGGGACCATTACTGAAGACATCGTATACAAGCCGCAAGGTTTTAACTCGGAATCAAAATTTTGCAGCATGCTTCCGGCGTCTCTACGGCTCACGGACACCGGTCGGACACCGGTCGGTGTCCGATCGGCCGCCCGCTGAATTGACGCCGTAAACACATCGTAACCTCGCCGCAAGGTTATGTGACCAGGGTATCTGATGGCAACATCCTACCGTTTTCTCTTCGATGGGATTTATTTAATGCGTGACACCCTAGTCACATAGCCACCGGTCGCTGACCGGCGTCTGCAAAGCCGAAACGCCGGTATGACATCGGTATGACACCGGTGAATGCTTGCGAGTTCTTGCGATGCCCGGTCGGAATCCGATTGTTATTAGCCCACAACTGAAGACATCATATACACACCGCAATGTTTTAACTCAGAATAAAATCCTTGCGGCATGCTCCGGCGTCTTTACGGCTCTATGGACACCGGTCGGACGCCGACCGGACACCAGTTGGACACCGGCCGGTGTCCGATCTGTGTCTGCTGAAATCTACCTGGTAGGACGCCGTAAACACATCGTAACCTCGCCGCAAGCTTATGTGACCAGGGTATCCGGAGAGTACCATCATCTTCATACTTTGAGAATGCATAGTGAATTTAATACAGGAAAGCAAGACTCGCCCAGTCACCCAAGTACATAGAAAGCATATTGCCTGACAATGATGACTATAATTACTATTCAAGAATCCATATTCAACATTATTCAGTACTGCCAGAGTAGGACATAATGGACTTGGGTCAATGTTGCTTTCCTGGATTCAATTTCATCAGGGCTTCCAGATACGTCCCCCTGGACAAAATCGAGTACAAAAATAGTACAACATTCTTAAGGTGCACATTTGTAACACAATTATAGTACAATTTTAGTACAAATATAGTACAAATTTGTGTACTATAAATGTACTCAAATTCACTTAAATGATGCACCAAATGTGCACCTTACGAATGTTGTACTATTTTTGTACTCGATTTTGTCCAGGGGTATCATTAATGTGAAATCATCTTTTGCAATGATCAGGGAGCAAGGAGATTTTGAAGCTTTTATGGCGTGTGTCAAATTTTAACTATCTGATTTTAAGCGGTTTCTTATTTGCATGGTTATTCTAAAATTCTTTTGTTCAACAACACTACGGTATTTTACCATTTCATAATTTGGTTTATCATTTCCATGTTGCAACACCTTATTACCCTGATTTGTTGAATAATAATTCAGTCAGTAAATAGAGTTAAGATGTATCAAAAATATAAATGAAAGAAAACAATTTTATTGAAAATTGGCAGCATCAGAAATAAAATAAAGGCAATGCTAGAAATATATTCTTGGCGTTGCGTCTTCTCAGCTTGATAGATTTAAATTTTGTAAATAAGTTGATGCAACATTTATACCTATTACTTGTGAAAAGAATTGCTTTTTACACACAAATGGAGTAAAAAATGTTTTAAAAAAATCCTATTTAACAAAAACTAAATGAACAATGCATTATCTGATATTACTATATTTGGTAAATGATTACTGGATTTTTTTTTATTTATGAACATGCTGGGAATTGGCACTAACAATACCTAGTTCTTTTGTGAGTTGATATGAAGCATGAATTGGTTCTTTCTAAATGTGTAAGGAAGTCTATGAACCTGACAACTTTAATGTCCAATGATCTGTTGAAAACGGAACTGAGAAAATTAATGATAATATGTTAACAATGAAATAACCATGCGCGAACTTCATACTTAATTGGTTTAGAAAAAAAAATACAAATGTTTATGGTCTGAGATAATGTTTGTTTGTTTATTTGTTGTCTTTTATTTCATTGGGAAAATTTTTCACTTTAAAAGTTAAATCAAATGTCAACAAAAATTTGTTGTTCGGTTTAAAATAGTTCATTCGATATGCAATGGAAGAGTGTTTTTCCAAATCTCATTTAAAAGACTTTTGCTCGAAATTAAACCAAGCTCATAGGAATGGTGTTAATCATAAGTACTTACATATCAACTTTGCCTATTCTAAAAAATAAAAAAACAAACAATCAATCGACATTCCTCAAGCACGATAATTTACTGATTTTTCAAAACTCACGTAGTCCAAAGCAACAACTGACTATTTCTAATCAATAATAGAATGTGCAAATCGCGTTGGTCACAGACTTATCATTGTGTCAATTATAATGTTGTGCAGTGATGGGTTCTAATAAATAATAGAATGTGCAAATCCTGTTTGTTAAAAACTTATATATGTGTCAGCATGTTACAGATTGATTATATTTTTAAATAGTTTATGTATTGTAGCTTAAAGGAGCTTGGTCCGATATTTCAAACTCTAGTTTTCAATGTCATATGAAAGATGACCACTAAAGTAGTCTGCGTTTCAAATTTCAGCTGAATCGGTCAAACCGTTGGGATTTTATGGGCAATTTCGTATTTCAGACCTGCCTATACGTTGGTTATTGTATAAAATTAACAATGGTTACCATAATTAGACACATTTTCATACATATCTCCAAAACGGAACATAACTCAGCCGTGAAATTTCAAATGGGTTATGAGAAAAATATAAGCAGTATTTTGGTACCAAAATCTCAAAAAGTTTGAAAAAAAGTTGAAGCAATCGGACTATGCACCTTTAACTAGCTCGTGTGATGCATTTTTTACAGTTTCTAAACTCCCTTTTTAAGCTATTTTTGTGTTATTCAAAATATTATAATGATTATTATTTTAGACGGGTAGCCTAATGGGCAGGGGGCAGGGGAGTTTGTAGTGCGTTATTACATGCTGAGATCGATTAAAATATTATACCGGTGTCATAAGATACGTACATGTACATACATAATTATGTATGTACATGTCGAAGAAAAATGAAGAAGGTATTATAAGGTCATTCAGAACGGTATTCAGAATAAGGGATGTTTATTAATGGGGATTCTTTATACCTAACAACAGATGTGCTGCTCTAGAAGGCTACTTTTCCCCCAAATCCCCAAATGTGACAAAATATTCAGTTGAAACCATCCGAAAGTAAAGTGCTCAAACCAAAAAGGAGCATAATACATTCACATCTTATCATGTCATGTTTGACAGCACTGGCAGCACTGTTTTAGACCCTCACCCATCAGAAGTAAAATTCTGCTGTGTACAATGGTGTAAGTGAAGGTCAATTGCCCTTTCAAAGTAGTACTGCAAAATAGTACGGCATAATAAGTTGTGTTAAGACCAAAACACCCAAAAACTAAATGTAAACATTGATACGTACATTTTTATGGAAAGGACACCCTTATACATGTCTATGGATTTCCCTGTCTGAGTCGCACCTAAACCGATCAAACAAGATTTAATAGACACCCCCGGTAAAAACCGTTAAAATGTATTAACATTCACATGTAAATAACCTTGATGAATATTATGGATTTAACCATAAAGTTATCATTATTCTATATGTTGTATATGTTGTAATTTTTCCAAAACTCACTTTTCACAGTTACCATTTAAAAAAATAAAAGACGATATATTTTTATGCTTTTACGTTTGTGGATGGTTGAATAATTGTACTTCATATTCAATTAAAAAAAAAAAGAATCCGAAAAAAGCATAACACGAAAAACGCGGTTTTCTCGGAATGAGTCGTAGTGGACTAAGTGAGTTTTGAAAAAAAAAGAACACACACTCTTCAATTTGAAACGGTACAACCGATTTTTAATTTAAAGTTTGCTGTGTTGTGATTGCATACTGCATGGCCCATCCTTGTCCGTTAAAAAACGTGTGATAAAAAGGTGTTTCATTCCCTTATGGACGTATTGATATATTGACCCTTTCCCAAACATTACATACAATTATACACATTTCCCATATTTGTCAAAAAATACCTTAACACTACTCTGGTTTAGAAAGCAATTTTCAAAATTTTTGATAATCAAAGTCTGCGATATGACTATCAATGGAACAGAGTTGATTGCTATTAGCTAACTAAAATTACCACGTTGCGAATTATTTTCGAATATGGGTAATCTCAAAAAAGATTTTATAATCAACATCAATGCATTTTTATTCTGCAGGACAGGGCATATGCAATAGTGTGCAATGTGAGACAATTACTACGCAACAATGTTTATCACAGTCATATACCAACACTGGATTCCCGAACTACTTTAACCATCCCAATCAAAAAGCTGCCGCAGAATTCGCCAATTATGTTGACATTTTTGAAGCCAGTGGTTGCTCCCCAGTTTCCCGAGAATTTATATGTGGATTGCTGTTTCCAGAATGTAGAGACAATGGCTTGGTGTATCCAGATCGAAGTTTATGTACTAGTTTCTATGCAGGATGTGAAAATAGTCTCCGTACAACAGGAAACTCGAAGCTGATTTTTGATTGTAATACCTTTGATGTTGCTCCTGTGCCAGTTTGTCCTACCCAGCCGTCTGTGATTCCGCCTACAGAGGGACCCCAAGTGACGAATGTGCCTCCTTTCCTTGACGGTATGTATTAAATACGGCATAGTAACGTAATGCTCAATATATCAATATCCCTGTATAAGATACTCATCGAAATCTTGGTTTTCGTGGGAAAAATGACATATTTTATGTTCATATATGAAAAAGAGGGTTGATATCCAGAAGTCATACACATACATTGGCAAATAAAAAAAAAAAAACATTGACTCGTGTGTGCGCATTAACAATATTTTTTATTCAATCCATACATATTTGGTTTATCCGAACATTAATGTAAAATCAAGTTTTTTTCATCCGTTTGCGGTGAGCTTGTGTTGCGTTTTGAACTGTAAGGGTACTGGTAGTGGTATAATGTAAAGCACACGATTGAATGGCATCTACAGAAACTGAGATTCAATTTTGACCGTCCGTTTTCAATGCGGTGCGTTTTGAATCGATTTAATGGTTTTCAGCGAGAATGATTCCTTTTATCCGTTCCATTTGCGGTGTGGCTATCCGG
>JXSR01S000464.1:43409-56495 GCA_000969725.1 Ophiothrix spiculata | reverse complement strand
CGTCTCATTGACATGTGTATTCTAGTTATGAGACAATCTATTGTTCGTCAACGGTTGTGTTAACTAGAATGTAAAGTCCAAATTTGTATTCAATTACGTAGCAAGCAGGAATTGTGTAATGACTATGGGATTTAGAACATTTCGGGCTTACACATCTGCGATGAAAAAAACAACACCTTTTTAGTAAAAGTTAGTGCTGTAATCGATTGCCATCATCTCTATTTGGCCAAAGTCATGGTTCGATAGATACAGATTGTAACAGAAAAAAATACACATTGTCGTTAGTGATATCAGGAAAATAAAATATTGAAGTCACATACTTTCTCTTATTGGAAAGCCTATTTAATTGCCTACGAGAAGCATTTGAAGTGATCTCATTTAATGGTCAGGATCAAAAGTTTCGTCCATTTAAGTTCAGACCGGTGAAAACCACCTGGGCCAATTTCACCATTATTTCAGCTACAAGCAGTGTTTCATGATTTGATGAAAAATTAACAATACAGTAAGATAAAATGACAAAAGGCACACTTCATGTTCAAAAACCTGTTTTTATTGTTAATATAAATAATTTTACGATAGAACTTAGAGGTTAAAACATTGCTCATATCCAAAAGTAAGCATAAACAATTGCATCAAAGACTCAATATCTTTGGTAGAAATTGGAAAACAAAGCAAAATAATCCTTTTGCAGTTTTTTTTCACATAGTTCGGTTTCATATTCAAAGGGTAATACTGGTAATTTTCCTAGCTCAATTGATAAAACTTTTAAAATCAACCTCGTAATGGTGTTGAATATCTTATGGTTAATTTGAGGCATTTAATTATGTGCCATTATTGTGCTACCGGTATATGAATCGGATGAACTGGCCCAAGGTGATTTGAAGGTAAGGGTCAGTATAATTGCCATATATCTGCTTGTAGACCATCAATTTGTGCATTTTGTAGCTAAAGAAGTTGGCATTCGATACAGATAAATGACAAAGTGTAACTTTATTCTTTCAGCGTTGATAAAAATTTATAACTTTTTATGTTACAACCTGCATGTACAGATGGAAATGGGAACATGACTATTGCATTTGTGTCACTTGAACATTCATACCTTTAATCAAACATTTATAAAATATGCATCATTCATTCATTTCCCACAAGAATTAACGGCTTGTACAAAAAACACATAATCTAGCAACATACTATTGATTGTTCCTTCAATATTTTCACATGATTTGGTTTGAGAAAATGTGTGAAAAATAAATATCAGATAATACATGTATATATTTATCAGAAATTTGTAGTAACATTGACAACTAATTTTGTTAATTACAATGATCAATGGTGTCATTTTTTTTTCAAAAGGTGTGAAAGTCAAACACCACCCACGGAATCTTTTAAGAAACTTTTTCTAGCATGAGACGTTTTCATGTAATTCATCTTAATATTTTGAATGCTGAATGCAATAATCGTTTTAATTTAACAAGATTAGTGTGGAATTTGCATGATACGTGACAAAGAGAGCATAATTTGTATATTTTAGTTCAGATAAACTTGGAGCTAAAAATAGTTTCACACTTGATTGAATATGTCAGGATACATTTGTTGAATTAAAATGACAACATATATGTGACTGGTTGATACCCACTTTTCACAGATATGATGCACCATCAGTTTAAAAAACGTTTGTAAAAATGATTATACTTTGAATTTGTGAGAAACGCAATAATAAGCTGATTAGTTGAATATTTGGCACTCTGGTTAAGCCTGTTATCATCTGCGGGGGAAAAAATGCTGCTGATAAGGGTACTTTTTTTCACTCTGCGACGAGATCCACACGGACCATGTTAAAAATAGCAATGTCATGCATTTTTTGATAGAAGGGTATATAATTCAGCAGTAACTAGTTGGCATTTAGGGTATGAATTCAAATACAAAAAAATGTCAAGTTTCATAACCCCAACTTCCAAATGCTTAAAAACTAAAGTCTGAATACCTCTAACAAACATTTCCGGTTTCCCCTGGGATTCGAACCCCAACCTCTCGCATCCAAATCCAATATTCAGCTATGGCAAGCCACCAAGTATAGCCTGCCCTGGCAGCACTTTTGTGTCCATCTGTGTCCCCGTCTATGACGTATTTGGACTTGATTTTTGTTTGTTGGATTTTGTTGGATCTATAGTGACGTGTTAGAGTTAATTGAGTTAATTAGTCACTATAGATAGGGTGTTGCTAAAAATAATACTGAGTTTGAACACACTTTGGTTTGAACAGGCATTTAGCGTTCTATGACTTTGTCATGCGCACCCGCGTACCCTGTCCCGTACGGACCAACCTGGATAAACAAACAGTCAAATCAAATAAATCCTGCAGTAGAAAATGAAGAAAATAGGGTGAAAACATAGTCGGCCTCCAAACAAAATTTCCGTTACCAAACATTTGGTCGTGACGTCACCAAATATTTGCCATCGAATTATACTACTAAGTATGAACCGGTAACAAACATTTGGTGCAATGTATATCGCCAATCAATACATGTGCAATCTAGCGCAAAATTTTATTTGGTCTCACCTTGGTGTTGAAGTTATTTTATTTGGAGTCGCTCATCATTTTGACGTCACAACCAAATGTTTGGTAGCAAAAATTTTGTTTGGAAGCCAACAATGTTCCACCCATACTCGCCAAATACGTCAAAACCGAGAAATATATATGGTAACTGAGGCTGAATCGCTGACTTTGAAAGCATTACATGTGTATGGCCTTGTATTGCTGAACAATCCATCTGGATGCAAGGGGTAACAGGTTCAGGTCCCATGCTCAAATGTGTTAAATGAGGATTTTTGATATAGCAAGATTCAAGGAGATATAGGCCTGAACCAATTGGTTGGCAAACTTTGATCGACTTTCATCACACTAATAATCTTGTCGACTTGGACCCATGAAATTGCAGTCCTAGCAACTGACAAAATAAACTTTTGATGAGACTTACTACGAAATCAGCTACTTAATTCTATGCTCATTCACACCAAAATTATTATACTTGTTAAATCTTGTTTAATCTAATTATACATTGTTGTGATTCTAAATGAATTGTATTATGCCCACTTCCACACACTGATAGTACAAACACATGGTGACAATGCTTCAAAAGACAAATGTGTAATCGGCTGCAAGAGAAATTGTTCTTGTCAAAATTCCCACATTACAACAATTGTATATAGGAAGATATGACATCACAAAAGTTCACTATTATTTTCATTCTTTTTTCTTCAATGGAAATGATAGTAAACAATGTAGCCATGTGAATTTCAATTTCAAAACATTTGTATTTTCAGTGATTGATATTTTTCAAAAAGTAAATTGTATTTTTTGAGGGCAGGTTGTTGTAGCCCAAAATTACCTCGATTAACACCACCACAGGCCAAGTTCATTTCCAGTTTAGCCAGAGTTAAAAGAGAATTTGCTTGTTTTTAAGGCTAATGAAACTCGATTCCCGGTTTAACGTAACATTTTTTTCTGATCACTATGAAGCAACATTTTCATTATTCATTATTCATTACTTCCCATTTTCCATTTACCACAAAAAAATTTCTGTGTGGTCATTTCAGAATAAAAAATGTTTGGTGGACACTGGACATTGATTTGAAGTTGTTCCCCATGGAAATTGCTATGTAACGAAGATAATGATTTTTATGCATCTCAAACAATGTATTCATTGAACCAAAACTGAGAAAAAGACCATTTTTAGCAAATAATGAATTTTTTCTTGAATCTGGTTCACAAAACGAGGGGGTAATTTCATAGCGCGGGCGGGTGACGTGAAACCGATAATCGAGTTTCATTAGCCTAATCCAGGAGAACGACTAAATCCAGCAGGCTACTGGATCCAGCAGTCCAACTCGATCCAGCAGGGGTATGGTCAGTAATGGCAGATGTAGCTTTATGCAGTCGCATATTTGATCTTGGATTCTAAATCTTATTATACTTTAAATATTCTTTATTCATTCCAAGTAGCCTACAGGATTCAGCTGTTCACCCAGACTGGTTATCTACAATTGTCCTGACTTTGTCAACAATCACTCCTCCTGCATCTAAAATAAAAAACCCTTACATTAATTTCATTCAAATATATAATAATTTCCATTCTTTTGTCACTGACAGCATATTGGAACCAAGAAAGAAGAAGAATTGCACCTTGTGATGCATTGTGACTGATTCCTTACACATCTGCATGTTAAGACTTTAAGATGGCTGTATCAGGGCCCTGTCTCTCTCGCGTTTCTGCTGAAGCCTTTTTTTGACCATATTTGGTAGTCATTAAGGTAACATTAAGGTGGTCTATGTCAATCAAATGTGCAACCATGCGCAGAACATTGCGCATGATTCCCGTGGTGTGACTTGAAATCTTAAGCTTAATAAGCACAAATCAGCCGATTTCAAATGGAAATTTCACTCTTTGTTTCAGTGAGCTTATAGTACCATCAGCCAAAAGTTGTTCAGAATTAGTGTATCTAATACTGTATGGGTCTGGTTCTATTTATTTTTCACTTTTATTGCACTGAAATTCAAGAGAATTGCCGGAAAATTTTGTTGACAAAATCAGCTAAAATCGGGCATACTAATGAGCTCGTACGTGATTGGTTGAATACATAATTAACCTTGTGACGTCGAATTACAAATTTGCGCTGAAGCTTCATTTTTTCCGTTGGCAAGGTATAGGAAATTCCTATCCCATAAATATCTAGAATCCCTGGCTATATTCAATTAGTCACATGCCATACATCAAGATGAAATTCTTGGCCTCGTTTGAGTTCCTATATTCTGCCCGCACGGAAATATAGCAATTATAAAAAATGTTAAATAAAGTAAAAAGCACTGGGATTACCATGCTTTTTACGAGCCAAATGTTCCCTCCCCATCCCAAATTTAAACTACATTCAATTTGGACATGCAACCGAGTACTCATCTATAAAATGATCTGTTACGTCAATGCGAATGCATTACGTGATCAATGAGATCTCTATCATTTAATCATACAAATTAATTGACCTTATTATTTTTCTGATTGTTTTCTAATTGGAATTTTGTTACAAAAAATATAATTATTACCATAGGCTACATCACATTATAAAAGTATAATTTGCATAATTTAATATTAGCAAATACGTAATATACTCCACAAGCTGTGAATGAAATAGTACCGACCTGCATCGGTTTGGTAGCTTGGAATTTCCCAGGGTTCTATTTCTGGTGACAGATTTATAACAATATTAATATGCCTTTCTCCACTGATGTAAAAGACCAACAGTGGTGGAAGTACACAATAAATTACTTCTATGGTTAAGTAATTTTTCATGCAACATTTAATAAAATAATTAACTTTGACCATGAATTGACACCAAAAACTTAAGAATGAAACCAAGGTACCAGATAGCTGTGGTGCTCAACCAAAAGGAAAATCTTTACCCAAAATTTCAAAACACCAAGATGCATTTTGCTGTGAGTGAGTTGAGGTGCATTCGTCCCCCAGGACAAAAATAAAACCACAAGGGTGACTGTGGGAAGGGGGTGTATAAGATAAAGAAAACATGAACCAACACTTTGGTGGTATCAGTAGTTGGGATCACCTCGATCCCGGGGGGGGGGGGGGTCACTTGACATGTGAATGGCTACGCACTGGAGTGCATAAAAAGTGTCGAAAAGGGTCTAATTTTCACCACTGGGCAGCATTGACATCTTTAGCAAAAAGGGTATGTTTTTTTGTGGTAATGAAACGTTAGGGTCGTGAAACTAGAATTATATTTGTGTTGTGTGTTGTATAAAAACATGAATACTGGGTTTTTTAGTGGTGTGCGCTGTGATCTTCTTCAGTGAAAGTAGACGGTGGTGATTTGAAATGATACAGACGATTTTACAGGATTGTAAGTATATATTGAGACATGAATGCCAGTGCTCCACTATTCAATGAATATATTGAGCTAGTATTGATTTATTTTTCGGGACAACATGGTCCATAGACTGTGATTGCAATGTGACAAAGTCAAAGACAGATAGATTAACTTTGTGATTAGCTGTGGACATGGTGGTACTGGTGGTGTTGGATATAGCAGTCACACATATGTGAATGTTTCCTGCTAAAATGTTTTTTGATATCGAAGTTCATAGTTGGCAACATACACATGTTGAGGGATTATTTGCGTATTTAATGTAACCATGACAGCATTTCATTAATTGGGCTTTCTATCAGCCAAACTTAAAGATATCATCAATCAATAGTTGTGTTTATACAAAAACAAAATGCCCCTAAAGTATCAGATCTGGCACATATTTATCAAATACGCCTTAAGTTAAGGTAAGGGTAGGTTTTTTGTGAATAACGCCAAGTTGCACCATTTAGGGTTACAAAATTTGATGGTGTGCGTTACACCATAAGGGGTCAATTTGGAGGTGTGTGGACACAAGTGGGTAGCACTTTAGTGTGAGAGTGACCCCCCCAGGACCTCGATCATGCACTTTGCAATTGAGAAAACCATTTAGACTCTGTTCAGTGTTGTGTAAAATCGTCCAACAAAGTGCACACCAGCCCGCAAGGTATCCAGGTCCTATCACATATGAGAAGCGAGAGATAAGGGATGCATGCAGCATGCAACCACAGATATTCATATCATATTGGTCTTTTATTTTGCAAAAAATCATATGCCAAGATCGGTGTGCAATGAATGGTATTAATAGACTAAGAGACCTTTGTGTGATTCAGTCAAGTTCATAGCCAGTATTTTTTGCCAAGATCACCTTTAATAACAGAGCCTCTATCTGGTGACTGAATAACGAACATTAGCGAACCTATGATTTAATTAAAGCTAATGAACAGGTAATTGAAAATGCATCTTGTAGCTACAGGTGTACAATTTGGGTGTGGGATCAAGGTTGGAATTACCTCACTCCTCCACAGAGAGTCTGTTACCTTCTAAGCATTTACGATTGACTGTCCTATTAGACTCATTAGGTTTAATACAACCACTACCACAGAGTAGCCGATGTGTTGGGCTCTCAATATTGTTCAATTTAGTGTATATCATGTCTTGTACTATCAGAATCAAATTAAAATCCCAGTGAAAAAAAAGGCCAACCCTCGCCCGGGCAGCACGCGCCTTGGCGCATTGCTGGGTCCGTTGGAGGGGAGATCAGGGGAATGATACTAGTTCTACCAGAGAGTCAAACTCCTGACTCTTAATATGACAAGTGAAAAAACACCCTGAAAACAGGTTCTTGTGGAGTTTGTCTACTGGAAAAAATATCAAATAAAGAACAAACGACAAGGGCTAACAAGTCTATCCATGTAAACAAGTGCTGTTAATTCTTCGGTCATCGTCCGATGATAAGTGGCAGGTTATATTGAATCACACCATCGGCCCATACATGTGCCGGCAACTTTAACTCGGCTATAATAAAACAAACAAACTGACTTGGATCAGTTTTAATCTTCAATTTGTCTCTGCAGAGTTGTTGTTTTCCCTTTCTTTATATTTATTCACTGATATGGACCAATAATCAAGTTTGCACTTCTGACCATTCCATCACCTGGAAGTACCAAACCGGGTCATCACGGTCATTCACAGTTATAGAATGTTTCAAGGTCATTCTTACACAAACGAACTGGCTTATTAAATGAATCTAGAAAGTTAAAAAAAATGATGACCAAATGATATATTTAACCCGAATACTTACTATAGTTAGCTACTCTGCAAAAATGTCTTTTCAATGTGCAACACTAAGCTTGTGTTTTACACTTGTATTTGTTAATTTGTCAATACAATAATCTAATAAGTAGACCCTTTTTGCAAATCTAAGTGAACTTCGATTTGATTAATCAAAGATGATAACCACTCAAGAGGTTTCAGTATTTTTTAGTTGACTTGTTTTTGATTTGATGAGCAATTTTGTATGACTTGGTCAAACTTTGACATGAACTTTAAACTGAGAAACTACACAACATAAATGACAGTCAGCAAAAAAATCACTGCACATCCAGGATTCGAACCTGGGACATTAACATTACTAGTGCCATGCTCTACCAACTGAGCTAATGAGTCAATTATCTATAGGCCTTCAGTTCCAACCCCGTTCCTCTAATATCCTCTCAATTGAGAAGCTCAGAAAGAGGATATGGAAATCAATTTAGAACTTTCTATTTATTTTGGGTCAAACTGTTTTGATATTATGAGCAATTTTGTATAATAAGTAACAGGGGCCGTATTCATAAAGCACACTTAGCTTAAGGGCAACTCTTGCACTTAATTCTTAAGAGTTCCCCTTAACTAAGGGAAACACTTAAGTGCAATAAATTCATGCACTTAAGTCATTTATGAATTTAATACACTTAAGTGTTTCCCTTAGTTAAGGGGAACTCTTAAGAATTAAGTGCAAGAGTTGCCCTTAGGCTAAGTGTGCTTTATGAATACGGCCCCAGTTGCCTATAAACCAACCTCACTATGTAACTTAAATATGGTTACCATAATTAGCTTAAAATTAACACGTTTTCACCAATAATCAAATATTACTCGACATATCATATAGACCAGGGATTCTCAATTAGCGGCGCGGGCGCCAAATCTGGCGCTTTGACAAATAATGATTGGCGCTTTGACACTCTCTAAAAAAAAGAAATACATTAGGCCCTTATAACTATATTGAGTTTCCTGTCACCCGCCCTCGTTATGATTTTGGACCCGCATTTCGAAAGTAAAAATCCCAAAATATTTCATTATTTTAAAGTCAATCAATTACAATGATGTTTTTTACCTTTTTCTGCTATTTTAAATCAATTTCATATTTATTGGTGGTAAAGGAAACTTGTTTTCTTTAAATTGGAGACAAGGTGGCAAGATATCATTGGTATTATACATACAATAACGACTTGTCAATTAGAAGTAAGTGTGATTGTCCCCTAAAATAGCCCAAAATAATAGATCTAAAAATAATGAATAATGAAATAGTTGCCTCATTATGAGCTGAGCAAAATGTGACGGGAAACTCAACATTGACTTATAAGGTGATATGGCTTATGTTTTACTTGTATTTCAAGGTGAATAAATAAATGTTCCCATTATCCAACTACTCCCTTACCATACCTTACACCCAATCGATACAGGAGTAAAATAATCACACAACACAAACTTTTCTTTGGTTTTCTTTCGTTTTATTTCACCTATCTAAGGAAAGCTACATAATTCATTCTACACAAAATTTAGAATAAGGACAATTTATGGCACATTATCAAAGAGATATTCAAATTTAACAAAACCTGTTTTAATCATCTTTTAAATGAATCGTTGATGATGATTAGACCCTAGATGTATTTTGTATTTCAACCAATGTCTTCGTCATAAATCATAAAAATCATAATTGTTTGATTTGTGTAATCTTTTAACAAGTGTGGTATTTATGCAGACATAAACAAAAAGAAAAATACAAATTAAATTGTAAACAACAAATATAAAAACAATTCAGATATACTTGGTGCTCAGCACCAACAAAAATAAAGAAAAAAATATCACAAAATTCATTACACCATGCCTTGGATGATCAAACTGAATTGGTTAAATGATTTCTTACACACATGACTTAAATGATGTTCCATTTCAGGGTTTTGACCTTGACTTGGTAAGTACACCAAAAACACAAAATATTCAAATTACAAAACATTCAAAATAACAACAAAACAAAACTTCATATTTTGTTAATCTGTTTTAATCTATAGTGCTATTCAGTTTGGTTATGGTTGGTGATATCAAGACAATGTGATATCTAAAGACATGCTCATAATGCAATAATTGTTATGTTGAATCAGTTAAAATCTCATGATGAAACTAAAGAATAATTAATTACATGGCAGCAGCGTAATTAGAAATTGCTGGGGTTGGATGAAAAGGCACTGACCACGTAAAGTGTCATTTTGAAAAAAAAAATATCTGCATGTTATAACATGGTATTGACTAACACACACTACTTAGCTGTTTAGGGTCCATTTTGAGAAAAATCCATTTGAAAATATCGATTTACATTTTAATAGATCTAATTGACTAATTGGTAACGAATTATGCAATTACTGTAAACAGAGATCTTTTCGCAAGCAAATTTTTTCGTGAAACACACCGATAATAATCGGGCATTTATATAGCGCCTCTCCCGGGGATCGAAGCACTTTAAACAATGACCTTCAATCATGAAGTTGTTGGAGTAGCATTTTAAACGTCAGTACATATTATGACTGATATAAAATGAACATATTCACAAGATGTTATATTCGCTCTAAGATGATGATTCGTAAATTTCACAAAAATAACCTTGTAATCCTTAACGACAAGTATTTTCAAGGTAAAAATCACAGCTGGACAATACTTATCAAAAAGTTTTTTTGGCCATTTAGACCAGGTTAACCCAAAAGGACCACCTTGTGACATGCAACCAAAAACACTTCACAAAACGGCTAATAAATTCACACGAACTTTTTCTGATACATTAACATCATGGACTGCAAGAGCAACCACACTATGGAATGGGATTTCAGCTCTCCTTAGTGGATCAATTTTGCTTTCAATTGCTGTGAATGCTTCAAGAAACTCTTCTTATCTCTTTACAAAATAAAACTGGCTGTGTTTTGCTAATGAACATCACATTACAAAGTCTGTTCACTTTAGCCTAGACCTACAAAGTATATTTGAGTATTTATGAATTGTTAGTGTCCAGGATAGCCTCTTTTGGGATATGGGCTGTGCTTAGAGGTAATGTGCTCTTTAAAAGGCTAATTTTGACATGAGCAGGATCAGCTGAGCAGGATGCTTCTACCCTCAAAACCACCTTGTACAGATCAGTTTCTATGGCTTCTGTTTTGCATCAAAATTAAATCTTCCTTGTTTTGTACCTTGTCTGTTAGATCTACTTTTTCATATTTTGGCGTACAAAGACAGTCTATAGATGAAAGATGAAGCCATCAGCATGGGGTGTCCACTAATGATCATGTAGAAAAGATTCCATAACTATCCCTGTATTCTTTGCTCAAAATGGCATCTTTACTCGACTGGAAATTCTCGCCAAATTTGTAGCCAAGCATGGACAGTTAAGCTACCTTGTCTAAACTGTCTACAATGGTGTGGTGTGGGGTCATGTATTATCTGGAATAGCCTTAATGAGCTAAATAAGCAACGAACCATTCAATCACAGCAGTATACAGAGTAATATTCCAACAAAGGTGTTCTTAAACAATAAATTAATGAATAAACAAAACAAAAAAAAAACTGGCGTGTTTACATCAACATTATATATACTGTCTCCCCAGACTGTCTCTTTACTTAAGGCTATAATTGTGATCAAGACTTAAGATTTATTAAATGGTCTTGGTCCTGTAAATTTAATGTAGTAGTGGATAACCGACAAAAAGATATTTTCCAGTGGATCACTAATATTCGATTTGCAGGATAGAAAATCATTTAAATGAGTCCTTGACGAGCAATGCAGTGTCTCACACAGGTATTTATTGGTATTATTACCCCGGAGAAAAGAAATGTTCTCCTTAGTAAGCACTGGGGGGGGGGGGATGAAAAATTAGAACTGAGCAATTTTAGTAAACCATAGACAGTAGAAAGCTCTAATAGAAAGTAAATTTAAGTCATAGCTCTAGCTCCCTTAAGTCTTTTTAAGTGTGACTCTGGCAAAGGTGACATCCATGTTATTGTTAAAAGTTCAATATAAGGTATTAGTCTTGACTTCAGTTTTCCTAGTAATATGGGTTAACAAGTTTCTCAACCATAGAGAATATTTAAATGCTCTGTCAGAGTCATAGATTTAGAGTGGTGATACCAGACTCAGCGCCATTTTTATTCCGGCATGGGGATCAACTTGGGGGTTTTCGGGTTATGACAATGATGCATCGCATCTTATTCATAATACACAAATATCGAAAACATGGACACACACCTTACGTACAGCTTGGTGTATCATTTGCATAAAGCATTATTTGCGCAGTTTGTCTCTACACGCAATTGAATCTCTGCTTCCGTAGATGATTTTGACGGGAACCGAGTGTACCCGAATACCCAAATTTGAGGTCCATGGCTGACGACACCATTTCACAGGCTGGTATACGGAGTCTGGTATCTCCCCTCTAAATCTATGCTCAAAAAGCAGGCCTAAGTTATAGCTCCAGCTAAAGTTATTCATCACACCTCTCAGTCTCAAGAAAGAAGACAGCCATGTTTTTGAATATCGAGTCTCTCAAGAAAGACGACACCCATGTCTTTTGAATAGTGTACATTGGCACAATCAATCAATCAGACACATTTATAAAGCGCCTAAACCAAACAAATTGTACTAAGGCGCTACAAAGGCAAAAATACACAAAAAGAGTTAATTATTGTAAGCAACTGTGAACAGATAGCTTTTCAGAGGAAATATGGTCCAGTTTTGATAACAGGTTAACTTCCATGTTTTATGTTTTACTATGATTGAACAGATATTGAAAACAAAAACAATAAATGTTCTCTCATACCTCAAAAGACCATCACAAAGAAAAATAGGTTCCATCCCACACATTGATTTTACGTTTTATTAAAATAAAATAATATAATCATTCTCTCTTCCGTCGTAAAAATGTGCGTCATTTTTGCCATTATCATTGTAATCTTCAAATTGATTGCAAGTTCAGAATGTGATGACATTCATGATCAGGCATGAGAATGATTTTTCATTAAAATATCTGAATTTTGTAAAATTTAAGCAAAAAACCTCTAAAGTGGTTAAATCGAGCTCCAAATTATCTGAATTTGGATGATTTTTGACGACAAAATATCTGAAATCAGATAATTATCTGAAGATTCTCATGCCTGATGTTGTCATGTAATTCAGTCCACATCACGCATTCCTTTTTCCAATCCTGTCAACATGATTTTGAACTATTCAGGTAAATTACAGTCTGATTTCACAGAATCAGCGATATATCTTTAGTTAGATTATGTAACAATTGTGTGTTATTTGTAAGTACTGGTACTTAATGAAACAGCAGTTCCATTTGTAGCCAAGCATGGACAGTTAAGCTACCTT
>JXSR01S000463.1:46824-62378 GCA_000969725.1 Ophiothrix spiculata | reverse complement strand
AAGTAACAAAATGTCTGAATGAACAATTTCCAAATTAATGTCAAGATTGTCAAAAATATAGGCATTTATAGATTTTCCTGGTTTATGTTTAAAATATGCTAATTATATGCAAATGATGATATCCGAAATTAAATTTTTAACATAATTTACGTCTTTTAAGGGTAATGTTGAAAATATTATGCAAGAAAAAGAGTTTCATTGAAATACAAATGAGTAATTTATATTTTAGCATTGACCAGTAGGTTAGGAAAAATAAGGCCTGTTCCACTGTACACATTAAGATTGTCAGTTTTGGAAGGAGACATACCCATCAGTATTCGTAGGTAACAGGGTTAATTTAGGAATAAATATTTCTAGATAAGCAGTGAGAATTTAAAAATATACGTATATGAACCATTTGATATTATTTTTTTAATACATTCCAACCACTTGCTCTGATTGATGATAGTTTTGGACTAACCTCTCATTAATAATCATACTTTTAATGGATTTTGAAAAATGAAATTTGATACAAATTAGGGTTAAATGCAAATTATTTAACAAATTCGATACCTGTGAATTGGAAGTTCGCTTTAAAACTTGCATATGAGTGTGAATAAATATAAATGTCCAATCACAATGTCAAATTAATACATAACTTATGTGTTGAATGTTGTATTCGTAGGTAACATAGCAGTATTCGTAGGTAACAATCACACGATTAAAATGCGTCTGTAAAGAAATCTTTATTTTCTTTACCACGTCAAATATATCATCATTTAAAGCGTCTTTATTGATAGATAAGGTACAATTTAATTAGCTGAAGATTGTTTTGAAAATGTATGATGATGATTGAAAAACGTACATGTAGTTGCAAAACGTGCTAAATTGCTAAAATCAGGTAAAACGGTTTTTGTATGTTGTTTTAGATATGCATGGCAATCTGATACTATTTTAAGCATTTATTTGATTGAAGCTGCAGTGCTGTCTATACCAGGGTCTTAAAGAGACCATGAAACAATGATTTTAACCAGAAATGTACATGTGTTTTTTGGTGTTACCTACGAATACACTAAATTTGGGTAACCTTATACCTAAAAATTTGAGACTATTATTCAAAATCCTGAATGTTTCTTGATGGTTAAAATAAAACACATTCAATGATAGATACATCAAAATACTTTGCCCATTCTAAAAGTTTATTTTAATTGAAGTAGCAGCTAAAGACAGGATCTCAGTCAATACCGCACTCATTTTCAACCAACAGGCCATATTCAGTTTGGCGTAGCAGTTTTGTAGGAGAGTTCACAACTTCCATTATTGTCATTTGTCTTAAAAGTGAACCTAACATGCTTACTTTACATACTAATTTGGAAATTGTCACTTATGTTATTGCTTCACAATACTGATATTTTGCCAAAACGTATTCGTAGGTAACATTTGGTACATGGAAATTACCTACGAATACAAGGGATTGTGAGGAATTTTTAAAAATGACACAAAACAAGCTTATGAGACGTTCATAATAGTTACAATAACTGTTTCTCCACTCATCTACATCAAAATTCTTTACTATTATATTAAATTGTTGAAAATGCACTGCTTTATTAATGTATTCGTAGGTAACCTTTATTTTTGACCACGCCATTTTTGTCAGCACATCGCATTCTTTGGTACTTTTATGAAGTATCTGACCGCTACAAAAGCAATACATTTAAGGATGGTGTTCACCTGGCTTTGCATACAGCAAATACTACACTATATATCCTATTATTCCCTTTAATTTTTAAGTTTTAAGCATTTTGGATTCGTAGGTAACAATTCAATTTACCACTGGAAAAAATTTATACTAAAAATCAATGCATTACACAGGATTAATAAAACAAAGAGAACATTTTCCTGATACATATGGTAACTTGAAAAACAGTATTTAATTCACAATTAATGCTGTTTTAAAATTGTTCAACCTATTTGCTGCAAAAATAAATATTTCCACGTTCAAAATGGCCTAAACTGGCATGTAAAATGCTTCTAGAATGTTATTTTCTCTAAGAAGGGGGGGGGGGGGAATTATATATGGCGTGAAAGGTTTTTTCAAGGCGGATAAAATAAACACAATAACAAAGTTACAAATATTTACACTTTTCGTTTATAAAGCGGAACATGAAATACACACATTTTTGGATTCGACCATATATTTCCCCCAGTCATTGTTCCCGCATTGTTGTCTCACTTTACGTTACCTATAGAAATTTCATACTCAATTTCCCCTTGTTTTTGATAATTTAGACGTAAAAAGTTTAAATTTTTTTTAGAACAATTCTTAGCTGAAATAAGCAGATTTGATGGATTTTTCGCACGCTATGTGCGCATTAAAAAACATTACATTACTTCCCTCATATAATTTTTGCTCCAAAAAGATTGGCCCGATATTTCCTTTTCCCCCAGTTTGATTTATCCAAGGTTAATTCTGACATAACCCATTATTAAAGGGGCCCGTGGCTAAGGTTTGTCCTGGTGCCCGTAATTTCTAACGGCGGCCCTGGTCTGATCTGGCACTCTTTTGCACTTATCAATTCTGGCTTAAATTTACTTCAAGGTTCACTCTGCAAAACGACTTCTAACCTCTGATGCCCTGTGTGTTTGCAATTTTGTTTCAAGTACGATATGCATGGTGCATATGTATCAGAAGGTGCCATGCGACGTACGACTTCCAGTACCAACTACTGGCTTTACCAATTCAGTGACAGACAAGTTCATGCATAACTGAAAACTGGTTTCATGCAAACCATTGGTTGATATTCAAATTTCTGCATCGAAATCCTAGTTTTTAAATGGTTTTCTTTTCACTTCAGCCCATCATACTTATTAATGAGCCACATCCCTTTTTCAATGTTTATACATCAGTAGAAAGAAGAATAGGTAAGAAATTCATAAACCGGTAAGGTATTCATAAACCACTTTCACTTAATTAAATCTAGCGTTTACTTTGTATTTATGTTTGCTTGAACAGATTTAAAATGGGTTTCTTAATTATTAAAATAGGCATAACGTCTCTTATGAAAACACAGTTTCTACAGGTTGGAGCTGATATTTTGAACTTCTTACCAGATAACGTAGTTAGCGCCATCACCGACAATCTTGTTGCATCCAAGAGCGGGCGAATGAACTATTGTCGTGTGGTAAAGGCTTCTACCCCTGGATTTCAATTTTGTGTATTTTTTATAATAATCATTTTCACAATATCAGTCATTTATCTTTTCATACATACCTGCCAACATTTTCAAATTCTGATGCAGGAGACTTCCGTAATCACTGTTTACGATTAAACGATGCTCTGAAAACACGCAACATGCATAAACTGAAAACTGGTTTCATGCAATCCATTGGTTGATATTTGTTTTTTAAATTCCTGAATCGAGTTTCTAAATGATTTTTCTTTCAGTTCAGTCCATCATTCTTATTAATGATCCACATTCATTCTTCAATGTTTATTCATCAGTCGAAAGAAGAATAGGTAAGAAATTCATAAACCGGTAAGGTATATTCATAAACCGGGATCACTTAGCTAAATCAAGTGTTTACTTTGTATTCATGTTTAGTTTGCTAATTTATTCCTTGAGCAGCTTTAAAATGGATTTCTTTTTTTTAAATGAAATTAGGAATAACGTCTCTTATGAAAGCACGATTCACTTAGTTTTTTTAAAAAGCAGAAGAGTCTACACATTTAGCATGCGCTTCACAGTGAGTTTAAATATCACTTGTGTATCGTTTTGTTATGCAGTCAATGAATCTCGGTCAATTTCAATTTGGCTCTTCCTGTTCTAACAAAAATCAGCCTTATGTTGTCAGGAGTGCCACCCATTCCAGCCTGTCAATGCCACGTCATTATCCCGGTGTCCAACACAGTTGCTACAGGTTGGACTTTCATCCATACTGTAGCTGATGTTTTGAACCTTCTTACCAGATAACGTAGTTAGCGCCATCACCGACATCTTGTTGCATCCAAGAGCCGGTTGAATTGGTGTCTATTGTCGTGTGGTAAAGGCTTCTGCCCCTGGACGTCAGTTTTGTGTATTTTTTATAATAACAATTTTTACAATACCAGTCATTTATCTTGTCATACATACCTGTCAACATTTTGAAATTCGTGTGCATGAGACTTTCGTAATCACTGTAAACGGTGCTCTGAAAAACACGCAACATGCATAACTGAAAACTGGTTTCATGCAAACCATTGGTTGATATTTGTTTTTCAAATTCCGCATCGAAATCCTAGTTTTTAAATGGTTCAGTTCAGCCCATCATTCTTATTAATGATCCACATCCTTTTTTCAATGTTTATTCATCAGTCGAAAGAAGAATAGGTAAGAAATTCATAAACCGGTAAGGTATTCATAAACCAGTATCAATTAGCTAAATCAACTGTTTACTTTGTATTTATGTTTAGTTTGCTAATTTATTCCTTGGAGAGCTTTAAAATTGGATTCTTTATTATTAAACTAGACATAACGTCTCTTATGAAAACAAGATTCACTTAGTTTTTTTGATAAGCAGAATAGTCTACATATTTAGAATGCGCTTAACAGTTACACTCTTTAAGTTATCTTACTCTTGATGAGTAAAAACTTACTCAACGGTCACAGCTCATTTTGTTGAGTAAAATCTTACTCAACGTTGGATAAACTTTACTCAACGTTGGGTAAACTTTGCTCAACGTTGAGTAAGATGTGCTTAACATTGAGTAATATTGACTTAAACGAGTAAGATTTTACTCAATGTTGAGTAAGATTTTACTCAACAATGAGCTGTGACCTTTTTACTCAACAAAGAGTAAAATAATTTTTAGAGTGTAGTTTAAATATCAGTTGTTTTTTTGTTATGCAGTCAATGAATCTCGGTCAATTTCATTTTGGCTCTTCCTGTAATAACAAACCTCATCCTTATGTTGTCAGGAGAGCCACCCATTCCAGCCTGTCAATGCCACGTCATTATCCCGGTGTCCAACACAGTTGCTACAGGTTGGACTTTCATCCATACTGTAGCTGATGTTTTGAACCTTCTTACCAGATAACGTAGTTAGCGCCATCACCGACATCTTGTTGCATCCAAGAGCCGGTTGAATTGGTATCTATTGTCGTGTGGTAAAGGCTTCTGCCCCTGGACGTCAGTTTTTGTATTTTTTATAATAACAATTTTTACAATACCAGTCATTTATCTTGTCATTCATACCTGTCAATATTTTGAAATTCATATGCAGGAGACTTCCGTAATCACTGTTTACGAGTAAATGATGCTCTGAAAAACACGCAACATAACTAAAAACTGGTTTCATGCAATCCATTGGTTGATTTTTGTTTTTCAAATTCCTGCATCGAAATCCTAATGTTCCTTTCAGTTCAGTCCATCATTCTTATTAATGATCCACATCTTGTGGAGCTCGTGTGGTGTAGTGGAATAGAGCAGGACTCCGAATCAGTAGGTCGTGAGTTCGAGCCCCGCTACGACCAACGGGTTATGTCCTTGGGCAAGGCATTTAAAATATTCATTGCTTCGTCTAACCGAGCGTTATTGGGAAGCTGTTATGTGACACATTACAATTTAAGCGCAGATAGGGTGTGCGCTTGGCCAGCGACTCCTAAGTTAATGCGAAATGATTGTGACGATTTCCTGACGGCAGCGTAAAAATAGGCATCAGCGCTTTGAAACAGTTGTATTAGGCGCCCTATAAATGGTGTGTATTATTTTTTTTTTCAATGTTTATACATCAGTCGGAAAAAAATAGGTAAGAATTTCATAAACCGGTAAGGTATTCATAAACCATTTTCACTTTGCTACATGAAGTGTTTACTTTGTATTTATGTTTAGTTTGATAATTTATTCCTTAAACAGCTTTAAAAAGGAGTTCTTTTTTTATTAAATTAGGCAAAACGTCTCTTTTGAAAACACGATTCCCTTAGTTTTTCTTTTGATAAGCAGAATAGTCTACACATTTAGCATGCGCTTCACAGTGAGTGTAAATATCAGTTGTTCTTTGTTATGCAGTCAATGAAACTCGGTCAATTTCAATTTGGCTCTTTCTGTAATAACAAACATCATCCTTATGTTGTCAGGAGAGCCACCCATTCCAGCCTGTCAATGCCACGTCATTATCCCGGTGTCCAACACAGTTTCTACAGGTTGGACTTTCATCCATACTGTAGCTGATGTTTTGAACCTCTTACCAGATAACGTAGTTAGCGCCATCACCGACAATCTTGTTGCATCCAAGAGCCGGGTGAATTAGTATCTGAGTCAAAAAAAACCGGCAATAGTTAAATGAAAGCCATATTTTAAGAACCAGAGATACTGTGAACATGAAATGTATATATCTAAATAGATCATAGATTTACCTTTAAAATGGTGAAAGAATGAGGGAAATTGATAAAGGCGTCATAGAGATACAATTATTTGAATAGGAAGACATAAAAACAGTTCTGTCCAACTGTCGTGCATATATGTTTTATTTATGGAGGACACAATAAAAACATTATCTTTTTCTCTTTTGTTTTGGGTGCCTTGAAAAGGGCCGTTTAAGCTTAGTGGCCCTTGAACGTGGACTGCGACACATTTGGCAGGGGATTTCATCGCGAGCTCACTTCTGGATCCCTTTCCAATGTCTGACGAACGCGACGTTTATCCTGCTTCTTACCGTTCGCGGTCTTCAGGATCTATCTTTATTTAGGTTATGGAGGTTCCTGTACTGTTCTTTTGAATTTCGCCTGAATTTAATTATTAGATGGTGGATGCACATAGTACACGCGATTGGGGGAATGCAACCCGGAATCTCCATTTAACTTCTGCATGAGATTTGGTTGTAAAATAAACCACAGCAATATGATCTTGAGGCATTTTGAACAATGACTGATTGATAAGCCCTCCCTTCTAAGAAAGTACCCCACACATGTCGTTTTGCATTTGAAAAGACCGCCTAAATTATCTTTTCTATGAAAATAAAAGATTAAGATGAGATAACCTTCAGATCAACGGAGCAAGGTAATCGGTTTGTGTTATTACTCAAGAGGTTTTTCGGCAAGAAATTCAATCCAATATTGGTACTTCCTCGTTTGAGGAGGCATGCCCATTTGGACAGAGCTGTTTTCATACTATATTATTCAAATAAGGTATCTTTGCAACGCCTTTATCAATTTTCACAATTCTTTCACCGTGTGAAAGCCTAATCCATGACCTATTTAGAAATTAATATGATTTGTTCAAAATTACTTTTGTTCTTACAATATGGCTTCCATCTAATTATTGCAGTTTTTTTGACTCGCACGGTATATTGTCGTGTGGTAAAGGCTTCTGCCCCTGGACGTCAGTGTTGTGTATTTTTTATAATAACAATTTTTGCAATACCAGTCATTAATCTTGTCATACATATCTGTCAACATTTTCCGTAATTACTGTTACGAGTAAACGATGCTCTGAAAAACACACAACGGCATCAACAGCGAAACTGTAATAGCAGCGTACTGCAGGGTTGGTTATTATTTAGAACATTTAGAATAAGAATGCTTGCATTAATTTTTTGGCAGTTCTCAAGATGCATTTTAAATTTCCCTCCAATGTTATTTTTTTTTTGCAAATGCATTGCGAGTCCATCGCCCATGTTTTCAAATATATATGTAGGGCCGGTGACGATGGTTTGATGAATATTTCTAGACGTTCTGCTGGAAGATGCATCGCAATATCGTCTAGACATCGCAAAGACATCACGAAAGCATTGTAGATGGACTAGTGATGCTTTTGTGAAGAGATTGTCATTGTTTTTTTTTAAATATATTCAAGATCCACTCGTGAGTGCATTATGTTTCTTGTTAAGGATAGCTTTCAACCGTGGGCACTATCACGTGACCCTGAGACAAAAAATATATACCGTATGTTTCACTGTTACGTAGATGACATTCAGTTATATATGGCTTTTGATCATAAGATTCCTGGTGAATGTAATCGTGCAATGGACATCATAACGAGATGTATAACTGATATCAATGTCTGGATGTTACAAAACAAATTACAACTAAACCAAGATAAAACTGAGTTTTTTGTTGTCGCTAGCCCAAGGGCTCCTAGCGTAGTCTTTGATATTGAACTTGAACTAGATGGTATGACTATCAAACCATCCACCTCAGTCAAAAATCTTGGGGTGACCTTTGATGTCAGTATGAACATGTCTCTTCATATCAGTATGCTTTGTAGAACTGTTTATTATCAAATTCGTAATTTGTGGCGAATATGCCGTTTCATTACCCAGGATGCTTGCAACCATGCTGTTCGAGCACTCATCCTATCCCGCCTAGATTATGCCAATTCATTGTTGTACGGTGCTCGTGAATCAGATCTTAAACGGCTGCAACGCCTGCAAAATAAGGCAGCCAGGCTAGTCTATGGCTGCGGATGGGATGTGTTCTCGGATGGACTATTGCATTCACTACACTGGCTCAAAATCAAGGAACGTATATATTTCAAACTGATGCTGTATGTTTTTAAATGTTTAATTGATGTCGCTCCATCGTATCTCGGTGATCTTATTCAATTGTTGAGCGATACTTTTCAAGCACCGATTGGGAATAGGCGTGAACTCCGCTCCTCATCCGATAACACCAGGCTCTATCATTAAGGTGCAGGATTGTGTCCTATCTAAAATATCTTCTGGACTATCTTAAATATCGTTGATATTATCTCTTTTTAATATCTTTCAAATACAGTATCTAAAATATCGGAATTCAGATACCAAACGTAGCAAATTAAGATAGTTTAGATATTTTACATACAGCTTTTCTATAAGATATGAAATTACGATAGTTTAGATAGTATCTAAAATATCGGATAGTAGATATCAAATTAAGATAGTTTAGATATTATCTAAAATATCGGATAGTATAGATATCTTAGTTAGCAAAAAAGGTAGTTTGGATATTGGGTATTCTGAAACCTTGTAGATATATCGGATATTTTACATAGCATCTAAAATATCGGATAGTAGATATCAAATTCAGATAGTTTAGATAGTATGTAAAATATCGGATAGTGGATATCTAAGATAGCAATTCGGATTGATGAGCCGTTTTTAAAATTCGGACTAACGAGCTTATTTTAGAATTCGGGACTGAAGAGCCTTTATTCGGACATATTCGGACTAGCGAACCTTCGGACTAGCGAGCTGTTTTTTCGGACTAGCGAGCTCTTTTCAAGGTTAAGTTTTCCCCATTGAATAACATTTCGGACTAGTGAGCCTTCGAACTAGCGAGCTGTCGGACTAGTGAGTCGTCGGACTAGCGAGTGGACCCCGTTAGAAACTGCTTATCCACAAAAAACCTATAGAGTTTATATATGATTAAAGATTTTGCTAAAATTAGGAGAGGGTGGGGAAAGTTGGCCCTCGGGGCGGGTTGGCCCACCTTGTGTTTCTGCTCACGTGACCTTGGGAGAAATGTGTAACTGGTGATGTTTGGTTATGCATAAAGCATCAAATTCACCATAAAAGTTACAAGACCGAACCCAGCTCTTTGTGTGAGTTATCAATAAAACGAGTTTTTGAGTTACCTTAGTAATATTTTTGAGCAAAAGCAATTTTGTACTAATGTCAAAATTTTACTTCGCTGGTTCAAGTTATTATTATAATGCAAATTGAAATTTTATACGCCAAACTCTCACGCAGGCGTATATAACGGCGTATATAACAAGAGGTCAGAATAGGTGATAAGATTATGTAGTCATGGTCAGAGCCCCCTCCCCTCTTAACTCTTACTGACACCCATGAGATTTTTAAGAACATATCAAGATGCAGTTAAATATCCACTATCCGATATTTCAGATAATATCTAAACTATCTAAAATATCCGATATATTTTCATGTTTTCAGGACACCCATATCAAAACTATCTCTTTTGCTATCTTAGATATCTACTATCCGATATTTCAGATACTATCTAAAATATCTAAAATATCCGATATATCTTCATGTTTTCAGGTCACCCATATCAAGACAATCTCTTTTGCTATCTTAGATATCCACTATCCGATATTTCAGATACTATCTAAACTATCTAAAATATCCGATATATCTTCATGTTTTCAGGACACCCATATCAAAACTATCTCTTTTGCTATCTTAGATATCCACTATCCGATATTTTAGAAAACATCTAAACTATCTGAATTTGATATCTACTATCCGATATTTTAGATACTATCTAAACTATCTCACCTTGATATCTACTATCGGATAGTTTAGATATCATGTGAAAATACTATCTAAAATATCGGTTCTATCTTCGAGAAGATATTTACCTTCCTATACTTACAACATATAAGATATCTTCAATATCTTTTGTCAAATTTGAAAAGAAACAATCCCGCACCTCTCTCGGCTCTATGTTCCTCGCTCAGTTAAGAGTGCTGGCGACCATTCTTTTTTAATTGCAGCTCCACAGCTATGGAATGTGTTGCCTATTCGGATCAGGGAGGTGGTGTCTTTGCCTATTTTCAAACGGTTGCTGAAAACTCATTTATTCAAGTGAT
Source organism: Ophiothrix spiculata (assembly GCA_000969725.1). Lineage (NCBI taxonomy): Eukaryota > Metazoa > Echinodermata > Ophiuroidea > Amphilepidida > Ophiotrichidae > Ophiothrix > Ophiothrix spiculata. Next base: position 51,833 of record JXSR01S000463.1, on the reverse strand, counting down.
TGTTTTTGTTTTTGGCTTCATTTTTGCATTATGTTGTTTTTGTAAGGCGCTGTGTTTTTGTTAGAGCGCCATATAAGTGCAGATTATTATTATGTTTTCAGGTAAGCGTCTGGTAAAGATAATGTTAAAAGACTGAAATAATATAACTTATCCATGAAAACTGGAAACAAATTAAACAGAACGCACCACATCGCAAAAAATAATAAGTTAACATTGGTTCATCCAAGTAGGCCGAATTAATAAAAGTAGCAATTGTTATTTCTATAGCTTTTTCTTGAATTTATATTCTTAAATGCTAGCATTGACTTGCAATAAAAACCTCTCTCAAGGCAGCAAAAGCTATTTCTAATCCTTTCAAGCAATTGCTCGCCTGCTTAGTAGTTGCTTACATTTGTATTAAAAAAGCTGACATTTTTGGTTTACATTTTACAGGGTGTCCAACAATTAATTACACTTTTTTAAATGCTTATAACTTTAAAACCAGGATTCGCATGGCAACTATAGACATATGTATTGATAGAGGAGACTTGTAGAATTATTTTGGTACCAAATATAATGCAATTTGTAATCTTCTAGGAAAGGAAGAAGGTTTTAAAGTTCAAATCGGTTGAGCCACTGTACCATACAGTGTCGACACTCTTCTGCCACTTCACCATGACGACATGACGCCTCATACAGCTAAACCGTTTAGAATTGCTTTATAAATTAACATATTTATGAAGAATCATATCGTTTAAGACAAACCCTGGCTCTTTCACTCTCATGATTAAAGTCCACCTGATTACCTTTTTGGGTTATTTAAAGGACAGTACATCTCAACACCTTAAACTACTCCTGATCTGCAACCGAACATTGCCAGTGAAAACAGGAAGCTCATGGAGAACATATGCACAAACGTCCAGAACTTTGTCATTAGAGTCAAAGAATGTTGAAATCTGCAAGGAGGCCATCTAAAACATATTCTGAAATACTAGGCAGCTTAATTTTAATAAGAAAGAGGTAATTTATTATGTCCCTGCGAGTTTAACTTTGAATGTCTGTTAAGGGCTAATGCTGTTGTGCGCCATTTAAAGAAAAGCATTGATCCCTCCCTAACATGTGAATCGCACATTTATTTTTCTTCTCAGTATGAAAGTGCACTCTTTACGTTTGACGTAATTTACGTTGAACGTGATTTTCAAAAATGGTAATTGCTTCATGTTTGGTACCAAAATAATTCTACAAGTTTCCTCTATCAATACCTTTGTCTATAGTTGCCATGAAAATCTCGGGTTTAAAGTTATAAGCATTTTAAAAAGTGCAGTTAATTTCTGGACACCCTGTAGTAAGATCCTATATGAGGAGCTTATCACTGCTATACATTCATGTTTTCTGCTACACCGGTATTTGTGTTGCGTAAGAAAATACACTGAAGTATACTAGAGCTGCGTTACTATAAATGATATAAATCATGCTATTTGTCGAAAACTGCGACAAATTGATACCGAAAATGTAGAATGACTTGCTGTAACATTTGTGTCTGAAATCTATATCACGCGGTAGAAAAAGCAATTTATAACTTCGTGTAAGCAAAAGGTAGCCTGGCTATTGTTTGTATGGTAGCTTTTGCTTTTCTGGGTTAATTTCAGACAAGAAAAAGGTATTAGTTCAAGCTGAAGGTCGTGAATACACTGTAAATTTGGTGTTTAGAAAGTATGGACAAACTAGTGTTTAGGTAGCTAAACATGTTTAAGACCTAAACATGTCCGACTCTGTCACAGATATCAATGGGAACCAATGAGAACAAAGTGTCATGAAAACTGCCGTTATGTTGTAGAGTCTAATATTTAGAATGTGTTTAGGTATTATACATGTTTAGAAAGTATGGACAAACTAGTGTTTAGATTAGTGTTTAAAACTGAAAATGCAATTTGAAATACTACCACTCAGTCGCATGAGTGCAAATTTCCAAGGATAATTATCTTTTCTATGAACGATGATGCTTGAAATTTGGAAAAGAAACACCTATGCTTTAAATATAGTCGGAATCCTTCCAACGTCTGTTCCGATCCCATGGAATTATCACCCATATTAAGCCATGTAACACCATCAGGAACATTTTAGAGCATCCAAAAGATAAAACGCACAAAATGGACAAATCTTGCGTGGTGTATGAAATCTCCTGCTCCAACTGCCCATCCACGTACATAGGTGAAAGTGCTCGAACACTAAAAACTCGCCTCGATGAACATCACAGACCTTCTTCTCCTGTTGGAGAACATATTGCCAACCCGGAGAGTGTCTAAGTTTTATACAGAGAGGAGAACCGGTTCAAACGAGGAGTCAAGGAGGCTATTCATATCAAGCGGAGGGGGAGCAACCTGAACAGGGACAAGGGACACCATCAACTTCGACCAGCATTTGACACCATTTTGTCATCTGAACAATCACCAACTTCCGGTCAGATGACCCGGAATCCCGGGAAACTCAATTCCATCAGTAGGCATTGAAGTTCGGTGGCTACCACAGCTAAAACAAGTAAGTCGTGAGACATTTGTTAAACATTTTGTCATATCATAGTCAAGTTAGTGTTTGGAGAAGTGTTTAAATCAAAAACACTAAATTTACAGTGTATGTTTTTAAGCAATTGCTAAGGCTAAATCTTGTTCTAGTCTAGCTTTTGCGTAATGTCTTTTTTTACTAGCAATTGCTACTTTTATGAATTCGGCCTAGTATATTGATACCAAGGGTGAAACACTTTATCTGTTGCACGAGTGTAGGTTATTGTTTATGTCCGTTAAAAATAGTCATCTTCGATCATACCCGTGACCATTAGGTATAATCTACATTTTCCAAATGTACTAAAAACAAAAACAACAACCATAAACAAACAGACTTAACTATTAAACAAAGCAACAGCAAAATCTTGATATAAACAAGTTTTTCATCCTAAATTAGGCAGTTTTAGAGGCGTAGCTATTTGTTGTTCGGAGATTGTCTGATGTGAAATATGGGCTCCCGTGTCGACAAATCTGACAATGGACCTTAGTCTGCAGTTGGTCGGTTCTCCTTGATTTACGCATATTTAGTAAATAGGTACAGTTTACAATTGATTTTCTTTAACCAACATGTTCATTTAAAGAATGCATAACAAATTGAAAACCCTTTCTGCTTAAATACACACACCGGTATGAATAATTATAGAGTGTCATTTCCTATCGATCATGGCGCTATATAATATATATTATACATCAGATAAATCAAACAAAGAAATAAACATAACAAATACATTAAGTTCTTTGGAAATAAGTACACCCTTTTAAAAGCTGTAGTTATATGGTTGCATTTAGGATGGATATGGAGACAATCTTCCTGTTTCTACTCATGAACGGTTGCCGTGTGTTACCGGTTGTCTTCGGGTGTTTCCGATTGGAGTGTCCATCAGAAACTGGAACGGGTGTTGAATTTTCCAATTGTCAATCGGCAACCCAACGACCGGTAACAACCGTCTATTGAGGTGGTTCTTTCCCGGTGTCTTCGGATCTAATCTGGTTCATCAAGGTCGAGTGGTACTTTAAATTTAATCGCCTTTTTCATGCGAGTAAAAACGTAAAGGGTGTTGATGATCCGGAACACAAACACGAAATGCCGGTTGTTAATGGATACTCAGCAGAAACACGCTGCCTAAGAGCTAAGGTGTGGACAAGCCATTTTGTTTCTTGTGCAGTGGTGAACAAAGAGGCGTGTTTGGTCACTTGCAGAGCTAAGTCCTATTCTGAATTGGGCGTTTAACTGGTATCAAGAAGCAGGATATGTTGGCGCAAATCCATGGAGATACAAAAAAGTTAGAAAATATTCTATCAATCATAGGAATCCAATGATGTCTATTGAGAAAAGACGTTGCATAATACGCTTGGGAGCTCAACATTTATATTATAATTATTTCTGATTATTTGACATGAGACATATTTATTTCAATTGTCCAGCCAAGAAAGAACAATTGATCTAACTATTGAAATCCATAATTCGACGAATACTGGCAATGATTCTCAAATGAAAAATGAGGCTACAAGATGAGAGGTAACCTGGGTTCACATCGACATCACATCATCAAATATGATGCCTAGGTTACTTTATTTAGATTGCATATGTTCACCAACCCTTAGCGTAGTCCCATGCAACGTTGCAACAAACGTTTTGTCAATGTTCAATTTCAGCATATTGTCAATCATCCATGTTAGCTTACATGCGCAATCCGAGGGAACAAAACTAGTGTAAACTTGAATGTTTATAACAATACGGCCAATTATAGGAAAAGTGCATAAGGTGAACGGGTTTGGTCCAACAATTGATCCCTGTGGAAGTTCGTAGTCCGTTTGTTGTGATTCCGAAAATGGTCCATTTTTTAAAACCCGAATTGATGTTGTAAGTAGGAACGTTGCAATAACAATAGCTGTACCTTATATAAAAAATTATGTTATTATTATGATGATGAGCCAAAAGATACTGAAAGTCTTGCTACGCCTCTGGAATGTTTTCTACACTTATATCAGTTAAAGTTTATTCTCAATCTCCTTAGAAATATAACAACAATATCTAACCATACTTGAAATATCTTAATATTCTTTTCTTAAGTACAAAATGTTCAATATATTCATATTATAACAAAACTCTTCAACGTATCCATTAGAATATTTCTAAAGTTGTTGAAGGTTGCATTTTTCTTGAAATAGTATTCTTGGATATAGACGAAAAAGAGCAACGCATTGTATACTGAAAATGTATAACAATGAAACAAATCATATACAACCCGGATAAGCCAAGATTTCATAAAAAATCTGGCCGACTTCTTTATAAAAATGTAATGACTTGAGTGATTTTATTCTTAATGGACATAATTCTAGAGACCCTTATTTTCCACGTTGCAGGAGTAGGAAACGGCATTTTGAACAACAAATATATATATACACAACCACGTCTAGATATACCCTATATATATTCAAAGTCAAAAATAAACCATGTTTTACCCG
>JXSR01S000463.1:29486-46314 GCA_000969725.1 Ophiothrix spiculata | reverse complement strand
ATCAAAATGACCACAAAGGATGTAAAAGAGATTATTCAAATGCCTGGGGTCGGTTGTTTTTGTATTTTTATGCAGCGGGGGAAAAACCTTAGGGGGACCCCCCCCCCGGGTAGACGACTGTTAAACCTTCAATTTATTTTGCAAAATCCTTCCATTTATTTTGTAAACTTCAAGTCATTCTGATGTTAAATAATTTGAGACGGAGAAGCGCGGAATTTGATATTTGTAACACGGAAAATTAGAGTCTTCAAGTCATGATTTCACAATACTGATTGAATGTTGACAGGTACGGCATCTACATAAGGAGTCTTTGCTCTTGTTTAGTTTGGTCTCTTTTAATACTTTGTCCGCCTGTAACAGAAAAGGAAATATCAAATATTATTGCAAGTGCCAATCTTGTTTAAAAATACACCAGACAGTAGATTTTTCCTTACAAAATATGGTATCCTGTGAAATTATATTTAATCGCAAAAATCGTAGATATCCCATTCAACGTTCATATTTTTTTATCAATGCGTTAACGAAAATTACAAAATTAAATTTCGTCATGGTTGTACGGTAATTTTCTTTTATACCTTTTATCTATGGCCGGGATGAATGCCAGCGAAATATTATGTGCAGCAAATGCAAACGAGTATATGGCAAGCCAAATGGTCAAAATATAGAAAAACCAAGTTTTATCACAGAAAAATTAAGTTTATCACACAAAAACCTATAGTTTTTCTCAGTAAACTCAATTTTTCTGGATAAACCTAGTTTTTCAACAGAAAAACAGTGTTTTTCATAGATAAACTCAGTTTTTCTGAGAAAAAACTTGGTTTATTTGAGAAAAACTTTAGATTTTTCACTTGGGTATCAGAATTGTTACCAAAATTATGGAAGGAATATATTTCTTGTTTTTTGACGAAGAGACGTATACCGGTTTTTCAATTTAATTTTGGGGTTGTTTTCAAAAACAAAATCTCCAACAACAATTGAATGAGTGTTTTGTTTTTAATAGGGATATATTTAAGAGTTTATCAAACATTTATTTAAAAAAAACACCTCAAATTCAACGGAGATTATGACTTGATTCTGGGAAAACATCAGTTTTGTTAAATGCAGTGAGATAGAGACAGTTTTTCACGTTTCTTGAATTGATTCATGCTTACTGCAGATGATTATGACAATATTTAGTTTATTCTAATGTAGAAAAAAACCGGATCATTTGGCATACTCAGTGTACGAAACTCTAGGGGGATTGTCAATGACAAGTATGGTAACATGTAATGATTAAATAAAATGCCAATTAAAGTGAATGATCAGTGGCGGCACCACGGGGGGCATTTTCCCCCTCCCAGAAAAAAAAAATTGCCCCCCGCCCCCAAGTTTTCCCCCCAGAAAAAAAATCAGAAGCTTTTAGGCGCAAACTTCTCTCAATTACCCCTTTTTATTGATCATTTCGACATAAAACGTACACATTTTGCGCGCTTCGCGCGTATTTCACAATTAAATATCATTATTTTAGCAAAAAATAGGCGTTTTTTTATCTTTTGTCCGAAAAAAATTGCGCGCTACGCGAGCGTTAGCAAAAAATAGGCGTTTTTTTATCTTTTGTCCGAAAAAAATTGCGCGCTACGCGAGCGTTAAGGTTTTTTTTAATTTGTTTGCCCCCCGTGAAATTTGACTTGCCCCCTGTTTGCTCCCCCCCAAAAAAAAAAAATAAAATAAAATTGAGATGCTGATGTTCGCCGCTGAGTGAATCATTAAAAAACTGTCAATATAGCAATCGAATAGTAAAGAATCTACTACACTTTCATTCCATCCAACTTGGTTAAGGGGTATAACTTAAATGAAAATATTTTACCATTGTTTTCATTTATGGAGGTTGTAACTCTCATACAATGGACATTAAGTCTTTAAAAAGATAAAAAGTGCCATGTATACCAAAAACAAATGTAGGTGTGTATTTCTATGTTGGTACAATAATGCATGGTAGTGTGAGGTGCAGGTAAGTGGAGATCTTTTACTTGATATTTCGTAACATATATCGGATGAGTAAAAAAAAAAGGTGCAATAATTAGATGGAAGCCATATTGTATGAGCAAAAGCGATTTCGAATAAATAATGATTATTTCTAATTATCATGATTATAGGATATGAATTTACCTTTCAAATGGTGAAAGAATTGTGTTGATTGATTAAAGTGTTGCAAAGAAATCCTTATTTAAATAACATGGTATGAAAACAGTTCTGTCCAACTGTTGTGCATTTGCTTTATTTATGGAGGACATTTCTGTTTTCGAATGGCTTTAGAAAGGGCTGTTTGGGCATGTTCGCACTGAAAAGTACCAATTGGTTTTGTTAATGTCTCACTGACGTCCAGCGACGTCCAGCGCAACCGTCGACATGGCCTTCTTGAAGCTTCACTCATCTCTGAGCTTTTGTTTTCATGTTTTGAACCGCTTGTCTTGCTTCTCTGGTGCACCTGATCTCGTTAAAGGCTTCAGTGATGCGATAACGCAGTCGTAGAAGACTAGCAGGAGGGCCCTGTCTGCAAACTTGATGTTCAATTGGTACCCCATTGGTAACAGTCCATTGGAGAGAGAATTTGGCTTGTCTGGCCATTCAACCTGATGTCCTATTTCAAGCACACGATGGCCAAACAGCTCTTGTAGTCAGTTGCCTACGCGTAGGGCACAATTAGCAGAAGCACCGCCTTGCATAAATCACTCTCTGCGAACAGCTCCATTCTGTTGTTGCTGAAATGTTGTGGAGAACTGGAACAATGTACATGTAGTTGTTGATGATACGTAAGTAAACCTGACTGAGATAATCTTCAGATAACTGAAGCAATAAATTCAATTAGATATTGTACTTACATGTTTGACGAGGAATGCCGAATTTGGACAGGACTGTTTTCATACCATAATATTGAAATAACGATATCTTTGCAATGCCTTTTATACCAATCCTGATCATTCTTTCACCATTTGAAAGGTAAATCCAAAATCTATTTAGAAATAAACATTATTGACTTGAAATTGCTTTTGTTCTTACAATATGGCTTCCAACTAATTATTTTCCTAATGAGAAAATGAGGATTAAAGACATCATCTCAATTGGTCTAACATAGTGTTCCCGCTAAGGTTTTTGAGCTTGCGCCAATTCGAGTAATATTTGGAGGGTTGCTTACACCAAAATCATGAGCTTAAGCAGAAACAATTGCCAAATAAAGCTAACAAATATATTTGTTTACACATTTTCAGAAACTTATTGCGGCAATTTTCCCGGCTCCTGTGCCAATGGCGCTCCACAGCCTTAGCAGGAACATTATACTGGTCTCGCATACCTCCTTAAAAATGCCAAAATAGTCATGATAGTTGCATTTGTATCATGAAGTTATTGTTACCTAGGTAATGTTCAATACAACCAACAAATTTAGAAAATTCTTCAATTTTTGACAATAATGCCGATGTGTTAATATCTTGTCTGTAAACATACCTGTACATGAGCCCACATGTGATTATAAGCATGATGAGAAATATCACTATAGATGGCGCTATGGTAGATAACATCAGAATTGGAAATGAGTAGCACGCTGAAAAAGCAAGAAGATATTCTTGAAATATAGTGATATACGTATGCTTCTCTTCCCAAATAATTTCAGGAAGCTAATACAGTGAGTATTAGAAGGTTGTTCAGTGTTACTTCGAGGGTTGAGCGCAATAGGGCTGTACTTGCATGTCAACAAAAAAGTCAAACAAAAGATTTCAAGACCTGATGATACTTTCAAGATGGTGATGAATCATCTCGAGCGGTTAGAGCACGGGTCTCGTAACACAAATGATGGGTTTTCGTCTCCTTGTTTCCTTGGGCAAGAAACTTTACTCTACTTGCTCCGTGGTTCGGAAGTCACGTAAAGCTGTGGGTCCCGTGTACGAATAGACTCCTTCATGGGGTTTGCATGTCATGCAAGTACAGTGTATCATTGACTGATTGATTGATCGATCTGTAATTTACTCCGGATCGTTGATATGCAGATACAGCCTTTTTGCGCTCAACCTTCGACTAACATGAAACCAGTTAAGTAACTACCGTATTGTCTTTAAACTCTTATATATATACATACAGTTACTACATACATAGCACAGGATTCTGGTCAACTTAAGAAAGTGAACTTGGAATCTTGCAAAATAATTTTAGCCAAATTAAATTTCCGAAATGACACATACATTCCAGCATTGATGTTTTAGCTTTCAGTCAGGTAGTAAATGCTACATATATCGTCAAACATTAACAGAACTATTAAAGTTATGAACTTGTGTTGACCTGAACCGTTGTCTAAGAATAAGTCATGTATATTTTTCACTGATATAAAAATACGATGAGTTATTTTCTAACAACGTAACACATATGCAAAGACGATCACCACTTTCACACAAAACATTCTGCATTTCTCTTTTTAAGAGAATTGTAATTTGGCAAAACCTTTGCAAATTTCAAACTCTGCATTATTATGTTGGTGGTGTACTTTTACCAAACAGAAGAATTGTAGCTTTCAAAACAAGTACAAACTTACAACTCTTGATATACGATGGTGGTGTACATTTATGTCAATTTATTTGACGTAAAGGTGGCAGTGATTCATCCAAGATTATTCCTTCTTATTTTTGATTCAAAGCAATTTTACTGGTACAGCACGGACCATTTTATTTACAAGTATATATTGTCAGAAGGCTCCTTAATAAAATTGGGGATATATAAAATATAACGCAGGCTTGGTGTTGTAAACCATCAAATGTTTGGCATTACATAAAAAACAATGTTAGGTATCTATTTTTCGTCACCTAACCTCCGTTTTTATTAGAAAATACATTGGAATTATATATTATATTGTAAGATAACAAAGACTTGTTGCACCAAATATTTGGAAGTCAATAAAAACTACCGGTATGTCATGTTTCTAAATTATTGATTTTTGAAGATTCCCAATATTTACCCAGCCTTCTTTAAGACCCTTGCAAATTTCCAATAAAATACTAAATGGAGTATGAAAAAATCAACTTTTTAAGGACAAAAGAAAATCATGTGGTATACGGATCAGATTTATAAAGCGTGTTTTACAAAGTATGTACAGTTCGATTGTGGTACGCGGACACGGCACTTGGGTACCACAAGTCGTCGGGGCTTGTTCAAAAACAATTGAGACATCATAAAATGTTTTAGATATGTCTTATTTCTGTGAGAGATAGATTTTTTTTTCATTTTTATATAAAGTAGAGCTGTTATTCCTCATCCCATAATGTAAGATGCATCTTTTTATCATTACAACAGGTTTTTAATTGATCATTTAAACTTGTACAAGAAATTTGATAAAGCCGTTGATGACTTCCTTAACATCAGCCATCTGATACATTATACTGCAATATAGTCCTTATCACACTTACTAAATTCATCAGTTTCCAATTAGCCGAGTAAGAGAATGGCACACAATATGTTGCGTAAGGCAATGAAATATATGTTCCACACGGCCAACGTATGAGGCCATAAATGTACACCATATGCAAATATGTAAGAATCCTCTCTCATTTTGGAATATACTGCAGGGTTTAAGGGAACTAATTGATTATTTGAACGTTCAGATTCAGAATAGTATTGCTTATCATGTACATTTTTTATTTACACCCGGGATTTATTTAAAAATCTCAATATGTCAAAAAGTTAGATTTGGCAATAATTTTATTAGCCTGGTGTATGATCATTTTATTGTTTACCTCGGTTGGTCCGTGACGGACACATGCCATTAGATCCATGATGAATTCGTGGTCTCTTTCAAGCTCATACAAAAGTACCAACCTGGATAGCCAGAAATGGCTAATCTATGCATGCTTGCCAATGCATTTTTGAAAAGATGCCGAAAATAGAATAGATATCAAGAAAAAGAGAAAGAGAAAGATGGCCACTCCCAACACAATTGTATAATTTACTCTTAGCCCTTACTTCGTGAGAAAAGAAATCAGGAATTCTTATCTCATGCCCCGATGCAAAAGCTTCTTAGCCTTTTTGTGATGTGAAAATCTCAAAATCATAAAAAAATATAATAGATGGTTGGATATATGATATATAGTATCATTGCCAATTAATGTGGTTCTAAATATAATTTATTCTACAACAAATACACTCTAGAATTTAGTAATTCTTACTCATTAATATTCTCTTTAAATCTGTAGACGGTTTGTACATTGATTCAAGCAACAATACTTACCTTCGTTTGTTTGTGCTGAATTTGGAGGTGCCATTGGGTTTGACGGGCTTACTGGGAACAATGATCCACTTCCTGGTACACCACCTCCTCCATTACTACCACTCCCGGACTGAACACCACTGCAGTCATATTCATTAGCTGTACCTATGTGGGGTGATTGAGGCCAGATTTAGTGCATATAGAAATGTTCCCTATTTATTAAAGTCATTTTAACTTATTTCATCTCGAATTAGATCATTTTATCTCACCTCGCCCAATCTCATCTCATTTAGTCTCATCTCATCTTATCCCATCTCATTTTATATCATCTCATGTCGTGTCATCTCATCCCTTCTCATCTCATTTTATCTTATCTCATCTCATCTCATCTCATCGCATCACATCTGAAGTCATTACCTTATTTTATCTCCTGTAATCTCATATTATTTCATTTTATGCCATTTCAACTCATCTCATCTCGTTTTATCTCATCTCATCTCATCTCATCTAAAGTCATCTCACCTTACTTCATCTCATATGAAAACATCACATCTAAATTCAATGTAGACTCATCTAAAATTTCATCCAATCTGATCTCATCTGACCTGATCTGATCTCATCACATTTCACCTCACCTCAAGTCAACTGCTAATGTCAATATATATAAATGTTACCTGATCTGATCTGGTTTTATGTTACCTTTATCTCATCTAATCTCACCTCATCTATTTTCATTGCATTATTTTTACCTATTTCAAAATTACCTGTATTAAAGTTCATATTACTACACAGGAGTTTTTGTAGTCCGTATCCAGCCGGCATTCCATATCCCGTGCCCTTTGACCAACCATAGATAATTGCGCTATATCTACTTCCAGCTTGAGGATGATCAATTTTGTTCGAACCATCAGGAATAGCCATTGACCTTTCAAATCCGTAAGATATAAGTTTACCTAAATTCCCTCCGGTACCTGCTGAAAATGCAGATCTACTGTTTATATTTAAAGTAGTAAATTCATTTGATGTTATAGATAAGCTCATAAAGGAAGTCACTTTATCTGACACGGCCATGTCAAATGTTCCAAAGGTCACACTTCCGGTTATATATTGTTCGACCGGAGGGATGATAGTCATTAGAGGATCTCCTATTTTATCTGTCTCAAGACCTTTTGCATATTGAACAACTAATATTGGTTTATTTGATGTTATTGATGTAGGAAGGCTGTTGATTTGGTCAAACTCTTTAAATTTTCCCTCAGTTTCAAGAGTATACACAGTACCCGACACGTCTACAGTTGTTTGTGCTCTTGCAGCAATGACCCTTAAAACATACCCGGATGTTCGGTTTAAAAAAGGAAGCAGAGTGAACCTCTTTCCCCATGTATTAACGGGTGGTATGTTTTCAACAAGATGGTCGCATCGATACGTTTGGCTTGGAACTAACGTGCAAGTACAGCCGCTCATTACTGAAATGGGCTTATCGGCTTTGATCTTAGTCCCAGTTAAATCCCCTAAAGCCTGAAATTGAATAGATTGCATCCGGTTTATATTAAGCAATATTGGATCTCCTGGGTTAAACAAGCGGTTATTGTACCTCAATGACACAGACGGTTCAATTCTCAGTCGAGTTAAATCCACAGTACCAGTGACAAGAAATTCTGATTTCTCAATGGGCACTGGATCATAGGAAGCAACAAAATATTCTAAACCTAATCCAGCCACCGGTATTACCAAAAAGCCTTCGTTGGTATTTTTGAGTGAATTGATACCATGGACTGTGACTGCTTTATCTGATACAATTCGTATGGTTCCATTTTGTTGTCCGACACCAAGAGATCCTGCTGTAATTGGTAAATCAATCTCTTTATGTGTTCCAGCTTGAATAGTCAGACCTTTACGGTCGTAGTTTAATTTAGGAATGGCAATTGAGATGGTCGTAACTCCTGGACCATTTGCGCCAATGAGTACTTTGAGATTATCAGGTGGCATGAAGTTGCTAATGAATGCGAATATAAAGTCTGTTCCTCTTGTATCACCTGTTGGATCCGGAGCGACATACTGGTCTTGTGGATAAAATTGGAAGCCTGCAATAGTAAATCAAACATATATGTTAATTTTTATCTAACATTGGGTATATTTATTGTTGTATTTTTGTTTGATGATACTGATTGATGTAATTAATCAAATTCACTTATTCAATGAACTTAATAAAACCAATCAGTGTTATCAAAATGTTACTCTGATCACGATGATATAGATAATTAAGTCAAAGTTGTATTTGTGCCTAATATGTAATTATTTCATGCTTGTATAAACACCTTCATAGTTAATTTTCATTCTTTTTTCTGACATAATAATAATAAATACTTCTATAATGTAATCAAGTGTTTTTGTATGTGTTGTTTTCATTTTTAGGGTATATGTCTTCCCTATTTCTTGTTTGTTTGTTTGTTGTTGTTGTTGTTGTTGTTTTTTTTTTTTTGGGGGGGGGTTGTATTGTCTATGCAACTTTTTTGTTTGTTTCAAAGGGGCATGCTTACTTTAGGCCATTCAGGACTTTCAAGCACGTCCTCAATATCATGTTTGTATAGCATAAGTTTTAGTTTTTAAGCTGTTATGTTGTTTTGATATTGAAATAACGTTTTGAATGAATGAATGAATGAATGAATAATAGCGCAGAATCCAAAAATATGATCAAAGCGCTTTACAATCAAACAAAATAAAAACATATAATCAAAACTGCCTGTGAATACAAATTAACTTATACATATTGCGCTAGTATAAAGGTGGTACAAAGAACAAGTAGATTTACAAACTACTGCAGAAGCAGGAACATAGTGGCCGGCAGTCCACCCCTATGGTGCGGTATCTGACATCTTCAAAACCTTTTAAGATGTTATATACCGCCGAGAACCATTCCACGTTCACCACAACCCTATTTTTGTCAATTGAGAGGCGTTGAAGGATCATTTTGTACTTTGCTTCCAGGCATTCAAGCGTGACCAAGACATTCAATCACCTGCTTACCACTCTACTACAGATAAACATTACATAATTAAATTATGACCACTCAACTTGAGTAGAGAAGTGACCTTGACCTTGACCTAAAAATTACGTGTTTGGCCCATTTTTGTTGTTGCCTTCTAACCAGTACATGAGAAAATTGATCACATTCGGTGTCCATTTCACACCCAACAAGATTACCTATCAAATATGACCAAAAACACCGTAAGTTTCCAGATATTTTAATAATAAATATTGAAAAGTTGTAAAAATAATTTTATTCCAAATACATGAGCAACTGTGTATAATCTGAGAAGGATAAACCAAAATAGGTCAAATGTAAACCAGGTAAATAAGGACGAAAGTAGCTTCTAATTGAATTAATTAAGTCAATAGTGTCGTAGGAAGTCGTAGTAAGTGCTTTGACTGACTTTTCAAAGTATTGGTGGTTCTGTGGTATGTTCTGGAATGTCGGCCAAAGATTCAACTAGATTCGAAGAACAAGTATCAAAAATCAGTATTGTTAAAAATGTGCAATGTTCTTAATATGAAATTCGTATTAACATAATCGTTAATAATCGTTAGAACAAGATCACAGTTCATTTGTTCTTAACAGAAATACGCTTATAAATATACTTAATACCGTACACTTAATTGAGTTTAAATTTGATTTCCAAGTTGGTGACACATGCGCTGGAGAATATTCAACTTTCTTTAGTTCCGTTTCTTGTTGTTGTTTTTGCTGTTTAACCAACCAAGAAGATCGCTCTTGAACGAAGTAGAGAGTTCCTACGGATCAGTTTCAGGGGCTATATTTAGATTGTTGCGTTTGATTCATAAGTACTAGCAAAGTGAAATTTAAGATAGCATTGTTTGCCAATCATTCTATTCTTCCATGTTCTGGCATGGTATCATCCCTAATTTGGCTTGGTTTCAAACGTTACTAAAAACTTCTGCTGAAATAAACCATGTATCACTTCTTGGCAATTTTGGTTTCATAGAACTGTCAAATGCTACATCCTCAAGTGGCTCAGTATCAGACAAGAATGAACTAAAATGACAGATTGCCAAATGGACTCCATCAACAATCCAGCTTATGATGTTAAAAATATTTTTTTGTCGGTCATTACAACTATGTCATAATTGAAATGATAATCTGCCAAAAAAGTGAATGAATTCATAAATTAAAAATTAAGACTAAATTAAATTAAAAACAATCAAAACCAAAAACAAAATAAAAGAATCAAACAAAATAAATAAAACAAAATCAAACACAAACAAACTAACAAAAACCTATTTATGCTTTAAGGGTTTCCCATTGTAGATCATGATGATCTTAACCATGAAAGTTGGATTAACTAGAATATACAACAACAATGTTATACAACCAAAAAGATCAGAATATATGGTCGACGACATATCTTTTCTGTACCTTTATTTCAAGGTGAAAGTTCTTCTTTTGGCTGGGAGTAAGTTAACTCGATATTTTCAAAGAACTTTAAGTGAAGACAGAATTGACCACAGAGGCTATAAAGGAAATAGTAATAGACATGGCAAAAGGGACGTGTATAATTCCCCAGGGTATTCGTATTAACATAATGGCGGGACATGTTTCCCTATAAGAAGACCCGGCAATTCGTTCTTCCACTATCAATATCACTGTTTTGGAATTAAAATAGAAACAATTTTGTACTTGATTTGTTTTTCTTAAAACTTGTGAGTTGAGTAAATGATATTTAACAAGGGTTTTTAGCCACCAATAAAATTCTCCTCACAAAGTTTTAATCGCATGAACCGGAAAAACATCAGATTTCTGCATTGCATTTAAATTATGGTTACTTAGGTTTAAAACTAGATAAAAAAAAACTGTTTTGTTACTAACTTGACATAATAGATAACTTCTCGTTTTAATTTGTGTCTTTAGGGCACTTCAAAGAAATGCAATAAAATGATTGGTACTAAGTATTTTTGGGTATCTATTCAGTGACATTGTTTGTGAAATAAGATATATTTATTCATTTGGCGCATAGCCCAATAAGAGTGTTATGATTAAGGTGCTGACTTTTAAAATCGTCTGGTGAATCATTGCATCCCAATTACATGAGCACAAAATTCTTACATATAAGATAGCGAAATCATTTGAATTTGTATGTATGTATGCATAGAAAAATAAAATATTCCATGAATATTTGGAAAATTCGATCAAATTGAAATTGTAAGTTAATGAAAGAACAACATCTCTTCTTCAAAATTACCGAAGTGTCTTGTGATTTAAGTGACTGTTTTACTAGGAGAATACGTTGGGCCTCTAGATGTAGTTTGCGATAACAAGCTGTCTCTGCTCGTTGTATTAAAGCATTGATGTGTCTTTTCTTTCTACATAAATTTATAAAGGTTTATATAGATTTTCAACACATTATAGAAATTCATTTGTCGGCACAATTACCTAGTTTTTGTTTAATCAATACATTAACTTTTATGGTTAAGTACCTTACGTTGAAATAATGTAATCTAAAAGTAATGAAGCAGCAGCCGAAAGATGGCAGGAAATCGGATGTTGTTGGAAGGTTTATAATTATGCCGTTTGAGTAAATATTGCTGATTAAATTTTTAGTTGAAATACAGATATTAATATTGACATAACATAGTCTCTCTTTGTTTTGTCACTTTTTATTGCTTTTATAGCCTGTATTTTCAGTAGCGTAGCCAGATTTTCACTTTTAGTGCATGAGTGGTGCATAAATGTTGTCTTCAAAGTAACTTTTAAAAACTGATAAGCAAACAGAAAGTGGTTGTTCTTGAATATCACGTCATTTGATTAAATTAGGGTTTGAAGAGATTAAACCTAAATTGGAATAATTGTATGACTGTTTCAAAGGCGTTGTAAAACCTTTACAAGATTTAAACAAATATTGGCAAACGACATACACATAATTTGTATCTCTGAAAGCCACAATCACCTTCACAAGCAATCTTGTGAAAGAAGTCTTTAACCATGATAACGTCTTTTAATGTGCGAAGGGGAAAGATAATTATGATACCAAAATGAAAACAATTTAAAAGAGATAAAATTAAAAAAAAACCTACCAGGTAACTCATTTAAAACAAAAAATTGACGGGGGGGGGGGTGGCATCATTATCCAACATATTCAAACTTCTGCTCACCGATTGACCCCCTTTTATTCGTTTAAACGTTGCTCTCATTTATTGAACTCCGTTATCAAATTGTTCTATTAATAATGAACCCCATTTTTTGAAATAAAGACCCCACTGAATGACTCTTGTTTTTAGAAATACATAAATAGCTTCAAAAATAAATGTTCTAACAAACTGATCATCTCTTTTGACGTCTATGTGTAGGGGTTTAAAGCATGAAAAAGTTATCCAGTATCAGACAAGCTGATGATTTTCAAATGCGAATTGTACCATGTATCTTGCTATGATAACGGTTCTCTATAAGGTCAAAAAAGAAACTGTTTGTTTCCTGTAACAGGTCTGAAAACTACAATGCAGAGTGCTTTAAAAAAAAATTCACGGAGTACTCCGATGATAGCTATTTCTTATACAAACATATGAGAAAAAAGGCTACGCGTGATTAAAGACAGTTAAAAAATTAATGCGCGCACGTCACGGGAAACAGACTTGTTTCTCTTTTTGGCCTTACACATCTGGGTAAAACCTTATTGGTTCTAAACAGGTATGTTATGCCTCAAGGATCATTTAGTGGTACTTGCAGCTATTGATTCAAAGAAAGTGTTTATTTTTTTCCCATCATACCACAAAAATACAAAGTTACTCTTAAGGTATTTGAATTGTCAATATAGCCACACCAAGGAACAGAAATAACTGACGGCGTTGAAATGTCAAATGTACTTTATATCTTTTGGCAAGGGTGCTTTATAAATCGCATTACTCTGATAATCCTTTGTATACTTCGTATTGCCATGTCAACAACAAACATGCATGACATTCTGAGAATGCTAAAAAATCTGTAGATTGAACGTATCACATAAACCCATCTTGTTTTTGTTTTACCTAAAATTAGTTTGGTTATATAATGTGCTTAGAGCAAACATGCTCTTATGCAATATTCAGGTAGAAAATCAAATTGTCATGCTTATAGAGGAATAAATCATATTGAAATGTACCTACCTTGCGAAAATATAACTGCACAAGAATTTGCAAGAAGCAGCAGCTCGAATATCTTCAAAAGATGCATCTTTATTATCCTGACTGAGAAAACAAATTATATTTAAATTTCAAACTTTCAATATATGATATCTTTATCCCTTTAGCATCCTAGGTCTGAGGTTCAGACATAGACAGGTTTGTCTTGTACTTGTATACAGGAACTACGTGTTTGTAGTTGCTAGATTCCCAATGTTTGTAATGCCTTAGCGATTGGACATGAATCATCCTGAAGTCGGATGGAGATCGTGTTGAATAGTGTCCAAAAATACATGCAAAATAAAATATATGTCGCAATTAATGCTATGATTTTCCAATGTCTTTCATTGAACTATACTTTACTTTTTCCTGAAAAGGCTTTGATTAAGAATGGGATTTTGTACTTAACCTTGGCACATAAACGGGATTATCAAAGGCGTTGGCAGCCGTGCTAGACTTAAGACCTTTTACTAAGTTACTAGGCAATCTATCATTCAAATGTGTTGTTTCATCGAAGAAATGATTTGATATGACTGTGGTTAACTTTGACCTTACTTAACTTGTATTTCCGATACTTGCACATAGCTAATTCAAACAAGAAATAGGTTAAGCGTGACTTAAAATTCAAACCGAAGGTTGACCGAACATATTTGAGGTTCTGATTAGTTCGATTGGTAAGCGACGGTTAACTACGAGGAAGATTTAAAGGTCCTGGTTCTTAATAACATTCGGGTAGTTGCACCGATTCTGTTTAGAGGAAGATTTAAAGGTCCTAGTTCTTAATAACATTCGGGTAGATGCACCGATTCTGTTTAAATGATTTAAAGGTTCTGTTTGTTCTTTTGGTTCTTCATAGCCTTCAATTCTTCAATTTATTTAACTGCTAGAAGTGACATAATAGCTAGGTTGCGCAAACTGTCAAACCGAACATAAATTCTTTTGTTATTCATGAGTTACCCATGCGAATATTCATGAATAACAAAAGATTATGAGGCTGTTTTCCGTTTCCAACCTAGCTAATACCTAATACTGTTGTTTGGTAAGTAACGGTTGACTTCGAGGAAAATGTGGCTCTATAATGTGACTGTCCACTACAAACGCGCAGTAAAGTCGGTCGATCATTTTCATTTAAATACCATGTTAATTTTGTTGTTGAAAAGACATATAATTAATGCTAGTCATAATACATTACTTTCGTATGTCCCATAATGCATCTTGAAAGTACCGTAAACGCTCATCAGTTGACCATATTATTATGTTCTGCGCAAATGACGTCATGCGCACAGTAATTTGGTTGTTTGCGTAGATTTTCCCATATTTGCGGTACTTTCAAGATGCATTATGGGACATACGAAACTGGTCTATTGTGAAATAAGACTCACACTTCTGTCGACCGATATGTTTTCTTCAAGGCCACCAGATTCTAACTAAACCTTTTGCACAGTTTGCACATGGGTCATTTGTGGTAGTACAAATACTGTCTCGGGCTGTGACACAAATTACACTCTAAAAATTATTCTACTCTTTGTTGAGTAAAAAGGTCACAGCTCATAGTGGAGTAAAATCTTACTCAACATTGAGTAAAATCTTACTCAACATTGAGTAAAATCTTACTCGGTTAAGTCAATATTACTCAATGAGCAAAGTTTACCCAACGTTGAGTAAAGTTTATCCAACGTTGAGTAAGATTTTACTCAACAAAATGAGCTGTAACCGTTGTGTAAGTTTTTACTCAACAAGAGTAAGATAATTTTAAGAGTGTAGTCTAGGGTAGGTTTTCTTAAAATGTTTGATTCCTATTTTATTTATTAAAGTATTCAAATCAAATCAAATCAAATCAATTGATTGGCAAAAATAGGTCGGACGTGACCATTTTTGTCATTTTTTGTGTCCACTTATTTTTGGCAATATTTTAAAATATATAAAATAAGATTCAAAAAATCGAGCAAACCGACCTGGAACAATTTTTTAGATTCTAAAAAGTTATTTAGTTCCAAATTCAATAAAATTTAGTTAGAATTTCCAGAAATATTTGGCGCCAAAATACGAATTTTTGTTCTTGAACCAAAATGGTAGACTTTTGTTAAAAGTCAACATCATTGTGTTCCACATCTCATACTTCTTCGAGAAATATACACTTTCATATTACGATGTGTTACAGATCAAAAACTTAAATATGTTTTCACTGGATAAGCCCTTTTCTGGAGTAGAGACTGAATGTAATCGCATGTGTTTGTATGCATGTTTCTGGCACCATAAATGTACGTGCATGCCGTCTAGTCTGTCGAATTCATTGAAACCTTGATCTATGTATATGTAAGCTTGAATCTACCCTACTCTGCGAGTTTTACAACTTTCCCTACGTTGGAGGTGCTATATATGGAGCTTTGAATCCGTGCACTAATAAGACTTTTCGAAACGTCTGTGTGTTCTACATGCCTACGTTTAAGCAATCTGGATACAGTTAAAATCTACTTGATGAAGAGTTTCCAATTTCCTGTCATTTCGAATGGTTATGTACGGGCATGCGTTAGTTGAATATATGGGTTTTTGTTCAACATTTGTTCTATTTTGTAATGGATTTCTTTTTCCGCATGTGTGTACTTAGATTCAATATTAATCTAACATTTCTCTTTACATATTATTAGCAAGTTAATAGAGGCATACGTGAATATGTATAAAACATGCTTACATAGTCTTTGTCTTAAATATGACACATATCTGTCAATTGCAGAAGCATTTTTAAATCTTAAAAGTAATGGAATACCTTGATGAGCTCTCATTGAAAAACAAGAAACCACTCATGTTGTTTTAAAAGCGTTAAATATTCAAGATAAAGGTACTAAAGACACTTCAAATACATCAAATATGCAAATACATTTTCTTCAGAATACATTGATATTTTCGTATAATGTTATATCACAATCGAGGAGCTTTTTTATAATCATGAAAATATAGCTCATTAGAGATAACTTTAAATAAATAAGTTTTCAAACATAACTTACATATATAAGTTTTATCTGAAAATATTCAAGATTTTCTACACTATGTGCAATAGAGTGTAATATCGTAATATTGAATTGCACTAGAGGTAGGCATATATTTCTTATAACGCACATCTAAATTGTTAGCCCTTGTCTTCCAGGTATTTTTGTAACTTTTGTTTGTTATTAATGGGGGTTGGGTTGGGGTGGTTACCCCGGGAGGGGGGGGGCAGTCCCATTCTGGATGCGACGCGTATGTAAGGGTCAAAAGATCCCTTATTTTTTACAATTGCATGTGCTCTCACCCAAAGACCCAATAATGTTTAATATTTTTCTCTCACCGAATGCCAAAAAACAGGTTCTCACTCAATGACCAGTCATTTTTTGACCAATAAGCCCTTATACTTTTGTATTTTCTCTCACTGAATGCCAAAAATCAGGCTCGCAC
>JXSR01S000463.1:13956-24728 GCA_000969725.1 Ophiothrix spiculata | reverse complement strand
GAACAGTGACTGATTAACAAGCTCTCCCTTCTAAGACAGTATCCCCAAACATGTCATTTTGCACTTGAAAAATAAAACCAGCCTAAGTTATCTTTTATATGTTAATTAACAGATTAAGAAGAGATTTTCACTAGAGCAATGTGTGTTGGCAAGAAATTCAATTCAATATTGGTACTTACTCGTTTGACGAGGTATGCGCATTTCAGTGGACAGAACTGTTTTCATACCATATTTTTCAAATAAGGATATTTCCGCAATGTCTTTATCAATTCCACCATTCTTTCACCGTTTGAAAGCTTAATGCATTACCTATTTAGAAATTGATATTTTTTTGTTCGAAATTACTTTTGTTCTTACAATATGGCTTCCATCTAATTATTGCAGTTTTTTTGACTCGCGCGGTATATGCACTTCAGTCCATTAAAAGATTAATCATAAACTTTTCGGGGAAAAACGCATACTTAGTACCACTCAAGATGATAATATTAATCTACTCGTAGGATACTTATGTCGGGAGAATTTAAACTGTCTTTATCCGCAAGTCATGATATGAATCAACAATATTGGATATTGAAAACGCTACTTTAGCTTGATTACATATGCCTTGAATGCATTGCATTATGGAAACAGACTTTCGCCGGTTTAAATGCAACCTTTTCGAATATTTTTTTCTTCCCTCGGTTGGATGATTGGTATTTCCTCGACCTAGATCATCCAACAACTCGGGAACAGTATAGCGATACTTCCCCTCAAACCATGTCGTATTTTTATATTCTTTGTGTTGGTTGACATTTATTACAATAACTACATAGAAGAAAAGCCAATTATACCCCATTTGTTACCAAGTTAAGTTGGTCTCTGGCTAGCATGGTGTTTTACAGTACTTTTGGGGATATAAAGGCCAGTGGCGTAGCCAGGATTTTCGCGCAGGAGGGTCCACAAAAAGTCAAGTTACAAATTTGCCGACTTCAAAAGCCACGATGTGCCAACTGACCTGTACTAAATTCAAGAAAAGGAGAGCCAATTTTTGCCAAACATATACAAAATGTTGAATCAAAATCTTACAAAATACCAATTTTCCTGCAAATATTTGCATTATTTAGGTACCAAATTGTCCGAGCTGAGTTTAATGTTTTAAAAAAATTGTCAAAATTTGCGCCCATTTGGCGCAAATTTTGAAAAATTTTGAAAAATAAACACGGCAAGGTACCAAAATTTGTAAAGAAAAGACCACCGAGGTACTAGATAGCTTCCCTTGCCAAATAGTCCAAGTTAATGTCCATTACTGTTTCTAACTTAAATAATGCAAACACTGTAACTACCCTCACTAGCCCCCCCCCCTTCCCCACCTCTCTGTCTTCTCTCCTCTTTTAATTTTGCGCTTCTTTTCTTTCTTTTTCTTCCCTTCCTTTTCCTCTTTCTCCTTTTCTTCCCTGCAGTCTCAATTTGCCATGATACAGGCAGGACTTACATGGAGATTAATTCCATGTGTCCCCCAGAAATACAACCTCCTTTTTAACCATAGAAAAGAAAAAAGGGCTTAGTAGGACAATGCCTAGAGTAAACCAAATGCATAGAACCGTTAAATGTATTCGCTTCTGCATTAAAGCAGTGGATATGTGAAAAAAAAGTATTCACATATATTCCATGTATTCACACGTAAGGTTATACTTCCAAACAAATCCGCACATCTAAAAGATATTTGCACCTTCTTGCTCAAAGTAGGATTACATTTCCCTTAGAATGTCACATTGTACTAATATTAACATTAACTGCATAAGGTACCCAACACTTCCGTTAGCATGGTTAGTGCAGTACCCCCCATACTTTCTCGCCCGAAATTTTCAATAATCTTTACACCATATATAGGTACACTAATCACAACCATACTTCAGGAAAAAAAATAAAAATATACGTGATGTTTCAAAATGGCGGCGAAATAACCGATTTTTGTCGCACGACATCTCGATTTTGGCAAAGATTTGAAAAAACCCACTTCTCGAAACAATTTTCCGATGGCATTTGGCTCAAATTAGGAGATTATGAATACATAAAATTTTGCCGGGTGGTTTTATGGGCAATTTTTTTTTTCGCACCCCAAAACACAAATGCTAATTTATGCTTTTTTAGCTCGAGAACGTTGCGTTCGATCTCATTTTATTTTCGCCAAAAGAAGCGCAACTACTATTTAGGCAATTACATAAATTAATAGCTCTAAATATTCCGGCGTTAAAATGCGAGAACTGAAAAACCAAATGTTGGGTACCATGATACCCCCTTATACAGTTAAGAATTAATTTAAAGTGGGTGAACGAATATATGTCTCCTTGCAACACGGGTTAAAATTCGCGACCAAATAAGTTTGAACATGTGACCTTGGAACAGAAAAGCCAACAATAATAATTATTTTTTTAAAATGTGTTTACAATCATAGTAATGATATGCAGTTGTAGCAAGACAAATTGTTGAAGTGGTTAAAACGGGCTAATATATAAATATTTTAGGAAGTCATGAAGTAAAAAAAAATAGTGGCGGGGGAGGGGGGTTCTTACTGACAAATGGTATATGGGGGTACTCAAAGGTTTGGGGTGCATTTTTGGTATATTGATTGGTGGGTTTTCGTCACAGACCCAATGCGCCCAATTGCAATATTGGGTGTTTTTAGGAAAAATTTGCCGAAAAACACCAAATTTTCCCAAAATTGGGTGCTTTTTCTAAAAAAATGGTATAGAGATGGGTCACAAAATCACGCTTTTTGAGGTATAGAGATGGTCAAAATTCTGAAGTCTACTTTGAGCATCCCCGTACAATTTTTTTTAAGAACCCCCACCCCGGGCATTCTTCTTCTGTTTTGAAACCTTTTTACGCCAAGCATGAGGAGATGGTATATTATTACCTCGTCATGCTGATCACAACGACATGATGTGAAGAGTTGTTACGTCATAACTCAAAATTGTACATGTGGACAGCTGTCGCAGCTACACTTAAACCGAGACAACTGCTCTAAATCGACCTTTGCTATCGCCCTCTAGCTCTGATGGAACGTGCCTAGCTCAGTGGTCATCGTATCTCAAAATACGGTATAGATTTAAAACTGGACACAATTTGCCAAAAGATATATGTTTATTCTTAATTATTTAATCTAATAATCTTACCAAGCAATGACACATGACAAATTGTTATCATTTATCATCACAATACTGTCAACTTTTCCCATGACAAATCTGGTCAAACCTGTCACACCGAGGAGACTCGCTAACACGATCATGCTCTGTCTTACTTTGAAGATGGTCTACATGTGATAAAAGAAAAATAACACATGGGACACCATTATTTAGTAGTGAATTCTGTTGGAAATGCATACTTTCATCTGCAATCGCAAATTTTAGTCCTATGATACAGACAGAACTCATATAGAAACGGATTATATTGATATGTTACTGATATACTTTCAGTGTAACTGTGATTTTTGGTACTAAATACTATTTATGTATTTTTCAAGGTACTTTTGATATAAATTTGCACCTGGAACTAGAGAAGTAGAATATACCGTATGTACTTAGAAGTATTGTACATTTAAACATTTGTTGTATTCTTTAAAATTCTAATTTAAAAACAATATCATACAAAGTGTTTTATCGGTATACTGATGCTATCAAAGCAGCCGTACGATGTCGGCTTATTTGCCTTTTCACGAAAGTTGAATCTTGTAGAATACACTTTCATTTAAATGTCCATCGTCCTCTCCCAATATGTGCTTGTCGTCATTTATGTTTAGCTGGTTTCATGCAAATATTGTTACACATTGGATGCATGTGTATTATCAGTATTTAAGAGCACATTTTGCAGTTGTATAACAAATTAGTATGCATTTCCATCAACATTGCCTGGAACCAAAATAATGTCGTTCCATATCATTGTTTTTCTTTAATCTAAGTCTGAAAGACAAAGTGTCATAGATATTAGGGGAAATCCCATGTAGACTCATCCTTCAAGCTAGGAAATGTCATTAAATTTTGAATGGGATTATGTCTCCTAATGTGGCAACAAACGGTTTTACCATGTATTAGATTTATAATACTGAGTTGATTAATGATGAAAAATATATTTTCTTGATAAAATGAGGTGACTGAAAATAGACAAGACATCACCAAGTGTATATATATATCAACATTTCAACAAGTACATATCATTTTGGTGATCTTATATGATAAATTCTGTGAAGCCCTAAATAAGTTTTGAGCTTGTCCGATTTCATGATCTCAATACCATAATCAATATCAAAAGTAGGCTGCACTAAAGGGATAAGAAGCACAGTAGCTTATCTCCGGATGATGAAATATCACTTAGTTGCATTTGTGTTTAGTGGATGCTATATCAAAAGCCAATTGAAAGCATCTAATCAAGCAAAAAAAAAGAAAGAAAAGAAAACCTTTATAATTTAAAAAAAAACAATGTATGTTGCTATCTCTCGAAAATTTTATGTTCAAAATGTCCTGAAACCTGAATATTAAATTCCGCTTCTGGATGTATGACATAATGTTACCCACGCAGTGTTTTTGTCGACGATTCTTACAAGCATAGCTTTACAATGATATACAATTTACTTGGACTTTAACACCGGAAAAGAATGCTATGCGTTAAAAAGAAAGGACATGCAAATTCCATTCTAAATATTTGTCTACATGACGACGCTCCGAATTCGCATTGCTTTATAAAAATTGTACATTACATGAAATTTTACTTCTTAAGTATACTAACGATATCATTTGAACGGGACACAGACACCATAGTAAGAGGTTTTATGTCCAATCGTATCTCTCCATAACATCCTGTAAAAACAATTCAAAACCAAGTCATTATTTTTCTGAGAAATTGCTTATTGCTGAAAATTTACAAGAGGGAGATTGTTGTGATGAATATAAACAAAAGTTACCCATTCAGATTCTTAAAGAATACTTTCACGTTGTTTCAAGGACTGTAAATCACCGGTTATTATATATTGAAAAAAGAAACCTGTATGCTTCTTTGAAATTTCAAAACTGAACTGGAGTGCCTTCTTTAGAATAAATGGAATCATGGTACGTCCTTGAACAGCCTCTTCCTCGTTTCCTCGTCAAACCGCCTCCAAGACAAATTTCCTTTAAGCGTGGTTTTCATTTCATCCAAATGTAATTAGAGAAACTAAACTGGCCATTTAAAACTGGCCTAGCTATTGCTACCTCAGCGTTTTAATCGAGGACCCTTTTTTTACAAAGAGGTTACTTAAACAAAGTTAACAAATTACGAATAATTACGAATTTCAACTATGAATCATTATTGTAAGCTTAGATAGAATATCAATTCGTTTCACGAGGCAACATTTTCACCTGAGTAGTAATTAATGGTACATTTCATCAACAACGAATAATCCATTGTTACTTCTGATGATCAATATAATCGTACATATCAAACACTTAAAAATCATGTCCTTTAAAAGACGTATATAAATACTATTTACTAGTTGGTCACACCTGCATTATTAACATCACACCTATAATGTAAATCAAAATCTTAGGTTGAACAAACCTGAAAAAACTGCACCTTTTCATCTTCACTTGATATAATCGAGTGTATTTTCATGGATTTCTTACACTGCTATTACAGTTTCTAAACGTATCGTAACATCCATGTTATATTCATGATGAAGCCTTTTCCGGGGTGAAAGTAATCTTAGTCCCCCTGAAATGGTAGTCTGCCTTCCATAGACCATAACGGAATAAAACGTGAAACTAATGTTGTTTAGCCTATACTTTACTTACAACCCGGACAATAAGAACAGGGACTTACATTCCTGCAGTGTAACAATTGTTGAATTATAAATATATTTCTAAGACAGGATAAAATATACAAATATTGCAAATGTTACATTTGTGTACTTTATTAAACTTTTTGTCACTGTGCTTCTGATAGAGGTCATTTAAGGAATTCTTTGTTCGTGTGAGGTATACAACACTGAAAACATTATATCGTCAAACGTGGTGGAAAAGTCGTCAAACAGGGGTTATAAATTAGTCATGCAAGTGAATTTCCCCTTATTCGTCGCTTGACGATATTTGCGGGCGCATGCCAAACGAAAACAAATGCAGGACAAACTGTTTTTGTAACTGTACGAATTACAAATCTGTGAAGGACGAGTTTGAACGAATGACAAATGTACTTTCGTTAATTGACAAAATGTACATTGTCATGAGCCAAGGTCAAGACAAACTAATGAAGGCATGACAAGCTATGTTGACAAACTTCTTTGAACACGAATAACCATACCTGAGAGCTGACGAATTTGCATGACGAACGATATCGTATATAACGGGTTTCCGTACCTTCAAGCAGTGGCGTGGCGTTTTATTCTCGAGTCGATTGCACAGAAGGACAATTAGCGACAACACCTCTTTCGGTTCGGATAGAACAACTCTTTAATAATTCCAGGTTAGGTTTGTGCCTAGCCTATCATCACATTCCGACCAGACCGCATTGGATTCGGAGTCGGACAGAACAACACTGCTGGACTCAGAATTCCCGTACTCATACTTAAGCTTACTCATACTTCATCATCAGATTTTGACCAAACTAGTCCATCTAGATGGACCTCACAAGCGAGCAACGTAGGCGAACGCTTCTGCGTTCGTTTGCGAGGTCCATCTGGATGGACTAGACCAGACAGCCATTGCAAAACCTGCAAGCAGAACCTGAGTGTTTCGTCTCGTTGATTTCACATGGATTGAGCCATTCCTAAATGGAATTAGTCTACCGAAAACAAAACCTCTTAAAAACTAGTGTCACTTGACTAATTAAGTGACAAATTATTATTCTTGCATGTACAATAATTGTTTGTGCATGACAAATTATCTTTTTCTCATGACAAACGAATTTTTCAGCATGACTAATTGTCATTAGAAAGTCGTCATACTAGACCGTTTTTCATGACTAATTATAATTCGTCGTTCAATACTTGTATGACGAATTCCACGACAAATTATAGTTTGTCATACTAGACCATTTTCATGACAACTTATTATTTGTCAAATGATGAAACAAAATTTTCAGTGAAGAAGCAGGTCATGGTCTCACCCTTGGTCTAGACTAAACCCACTCATCTTGAGTTGGTTCATGTGGACCATGGCTTATTTCAGTGAATTGATTTTATGGACACGATTTAAAAGTCAGATATTCCCTGTTTCAAATATTATTAACGTTCTCGAAAATTGTAATTACTTAGCAAAGCTCAAAGATATGCACTTATATATCGAGGGTTGAAAGCAACAACGCCGTATTTGCATTGTACCAATCCCTAACAATAAAAGGTTTCAAGACTTGATGGCGCTTTCAGACTGAATGATACATGTAATTACACATGTGTATAAGATCACTCATCTGGAAAGGTCCATAAGGTCTTAGAATCTTTTGTTCCCGGGCTCGTTGAAATGCATACCGGTATACGGTTTTGTGGCTCTCAATTCTCGACATGTATAATATGTATGTGATGACTCACACCGAAAAGGTGGACTTTATAACAGAACACTTTTCGAGAAACTGATGAAAATAGGCATCAAAATATAAAGAAAATAATAAGAATTTCCAGCAGATTTTCTGTTGTAAAATTTGATCGCCTTGATCAATTTCAACAAGTAAGTGTCATTTTAAAGCCTAGAAAATGTTCTAACAGATGAAATGATAAAATCAAAATTGATATTATCTGCAAAGTCCCCCCTTTCGGGGTGAGCCATCACATATATCGTGATCTCTAACGGCTGGACCTCATTATGACGAAGACAAATGTAAGAAAAAATAATATTGAATTTCAACATTCATCGCCTGCGTCATCCTCCGCAAGCTAACGTCGCATGTGTCGTTTCAATTTCGTTACTTGCCGTTGTGATTTCATCATTGGTCGTCGACATAAATCTTGACAATGACTACAAAGGAATGGTAGGTCTAAGTTTTGATTCCATCCGACAATTTTGGGTTAAAGGTGCGTTCACACTGCGACGAAGGGTAATGACGGAGAGTAATTGACTTGCAACTGAAAACGACTGATAGCAACGATAGTGTGCGTAGCTAAAGGCTAGTTTGAGCGTAAACTGACCTTAACCAACGATGATGGGCGGAAAATTCAAAACTGCAATCCGCGGGTCTTTGTAACTTGTCGTTACCCCTATAATAGTCGTCACAGTGATAACACAAAGGTGCGTTTACACTGTGACAACTTGTCTTGACGGATGGTTACGAACTTGCAATTAAAAACTTGCAACTGAAAACGACTGATAGCAACGATAGTGTGCGTGGCTAGCGGCTTGTATGAGCGTAAACTGACTTTAACTAACGATGATGGTCTGAAAATTCAAAAATGCAACCGCGGGTCTTCGTTGCTTGTCGTTACCCCTATAGTCGTCACAGTGAAAACGCAAAGGTGCGTTTAGTGACAACTTGTCTTGACGGAGGGTAACGGATTTGGAACTAAAACTTGCCACTGAAAACGACTGATATTAACGATAGTGTGCGTGGCTAGCGGATTGTGTGACCGTTAACTGACTTTAACTAACGATGACGGGCGGAGAATTCAAAACTGCAATCTCCAGGCCTCTGTTGCTTGTTGTTTCCCCTAAGTCGTCACAGTGGAAATATACCCTTAGAGGTTAGGGGTAGGGTTGGGTCACGGCTAGTGAGTTAGGATTTGGTCATGGGTCAAGTTTTTGATTTGACTTAAAGTATACTTTTTTCCGAAAAGTATAATTCGCAGCTCACCGTTGTTTCAATGTCGTTCACCGTATTTTCACAATATGAGCAAGCTTTTAGTTCGTGCACGGTATAAAAGAAGCAGGCCATATGTTAACCTTCACTTTTAGACAAAACTTGGTCATCTTGAGCTGATTCATGTGTCCATTTGGGTTAAATGGATTTCATGAACACGATTTACAATATAAACAAACAGTAAACACTGTTTTATGCATTTACAGACCTTAATATTTTGATTAGATATTTTCAAATATTATAGTATTTTCAGTCTTTATATGTCTTTTCTAAGTAGCAATAACAATAACTTTTTCAAACTTTTCTGATTTTTTTCATTGTATTCATTACAGACAGTAGCTTATGGTGATATTCAGCAAGTATGTCCACAACTACAGAATTGTCTCTCTCTATGCACTTCAATCTATTAGTAGATTTATCATAGACTTTTCGAGAAAAAAACCTATACCACTCAAGATGATAATATTAATCTACTCGATCGTAGGATACTTATGTCGGGAGGATTTAAACTGGTTTTATCCGCAAGTCATGATATGAATCAACAATATTGGATATTAAAAACGCTACTTTAGCTTGATTACATATGCCTTTAATGCATTGCGTTGTAGAAACAGGCTTCCGTCGGTTTATTATTTATAACAAAGTGGTAAGGTTTTCTTTTCTTTTCGGAAAACAGCCCTTGAATTAACTTTTAGTTTTGTCAGTTTTTATTATTCAGTGTATTTTGTATAACATTTATGTACTTGTTGAATTGTTGAATTGTTTATTTCAAATCGTTTCATCTTACCAAGCAATGACACTTGACAAGTTCTTATCATTAATCAACACAAAACTGTCAACTTTAAAGGTTACAAGAAAATAAAATATAAGTAGCTTCATATACAGTCGTTATAACAAAACAAAGTGGAAAACACCAATGTCAAATTGTAATGAAGCACAAATAGTCAACGATACTCAAAACAACTTTCAAATATAGCGCTTTTTTATGACCTCGAAAAAAAAATCAATCTGAACTGCCCTACTATGATGCTTACATACTTCGATAGCTTTGTCTCGACGTCGCGTAATGCTTTGTTTCATCTGGTGTTCTGATATTGTACATTGAACAGAAAGTACAAAGCGACAACTAGTATGAATGCAAGGTCGGATGACGTCGGTAAGGGTTCAGAGATTTTTGAGATCCACGGATATTAAACAATACATACATGTACATGTATAGTTTACTGGGTGTATATTCCAGGGTCTTATGAAACTCTTCGTACACTAACAAGCGTAATCTCACTCAGCCAGTTCAAAGAGATTGTTTTTGAGGTCGTCAAATACAGGATTGCGAGGCGGTATATTTGAAAGCTTTTATGAGCATCGTGCATAATCGGAATTTTATGTTGTTGTTTTTCACTCAGTTTTGTTATAACAAATTTATAAAAACTACTTGATAGTCTCTTTTCATGTAACCTTTAACAAAGACAAATCCCGTCAAACCTGTCACGCGAAGGAGACTTGAAGACACGATCATGCTCTGTCTTACTTTGAAGATGGTCTACATGTGATAAAGAAAAATTAATACATGGGACAACATTATTTAGTAGTAAATTCTGTTGGCAATGTATAATTTCATATACAATTCAACCGCAAAATGTACTGCTATGATACTGACAGAACTTATACATAGAAATGGATATTGATATGGTACTGAGAATACCTTCAGGGTTGCTGTGTTGCTTGGTACTTGGTACTCAGGTACTCAAGGTACTTCTGATATAAGTGCGCACCTGTAACAAGAAAAGTAGAATATATCACTAAAACATAAATTAGTGCTGGACAATGAGAACTAATAAAATATGTACTTAGAAGTACCGTAAATTTAACCATTTGTTGTATTCTTTTATATTCTAATTTCATAACAAAATCATACAAAATATGAAAATGAAAAACATTTGAAAATGCAAAACTGGTATGACCAAGAAATAAAACAAGGATAA
>JXSR01S000462.1:62782-73744 GCA_000969725.1 Ophiothrix spiculata | reverse complement strand
TCAGTCATCTTTTCCTTTTTGATTTTTGTATTGAAAGCTTTTTGGCAAATTTTCTGCCAGTACTCAGGTACGGGAGAACCTTTCCCGTCCTCTTTAAACATACTAGACAAAAGTTTAATGTCGTCATGTAATGCTGGTCCCGACTCTATCGCACTACCGTGCGTGGGCGAGTTTGTATTTGATCTATTCTCGGCCTCGAGATGATTGTCATTGACATCGTCATGCATGTCATGTAATGTATCAAATATAGTCTCACGATCACGTAAGCTTACATTGCTTTTACTTACACAATTATCTGTTTCCGCTACTGGAGATATAGGCGAAGTTTCTGGTCTATACCGAACACGAACATGCATCCTTTCTCCACCTCTGGGCGCCGCCATGTTCCCACAATCCTTTACGTTTCCTGTCAGTGCTGCAAGGGCGGGCGATACCATTCTTCTCACAAGGGGAGGTTCCGAACTGGCTAGAAATTGCGGGAACGGGCGGGGTAAAAACGGCGTTGAAGGAAGACGGTTCCGAGAAGAATCCTTCGGCGAATTTTTTCTATACTCTGGTGAACCAGGTGGTTTGGAAACAGTACATGGTTTTCCGGCCGGCTTTTCTTTAACAGCCAACTTTGGCTTCTTTTTTGGAGATCCTTTCCCTTTCTCCGTCGTCTTCCGTTTTACTCCTTTATCTTTAGGCATAATGACGCCTTGACTAAACTCCGATAAAAAGAAAAATATCTTCCGATTGCGAAGTGTAATATTCAGTTTATTTATCAAGAATTTTATTCACAGAAAATTACTCCAAATCAAGCAACCATATAGTATTAATCCTTGGAATATAGTTCAACTACGGGTGTAAAACGTATCAAATGTATGAATCACACTATCGCATGTAACAAATTCCATGCATATTATAACACTATTGAATGAAGCGCCATTAAATGGCACACTGTCTCGTTGGGGCTAAATTTGACAAAGACAATGATGTCATGCGAGCAATGGATTATATAGAATGCGGAATACCGGAAATGGATTAGACCATTTTATTTTCTTTGAAGAATAGGGGTGTATTTATGTCGGAGGGGCCAATAAGCTGACAAAATACGGATTTAATACCTTATCTACAAGGAACAAGTTATACAAGATAATTAGATGCTGACTCCACAAAAGTTTATCATGTGCAATAAAAGTTTACAACACCCCTCACTAAAATCATGGATAAGCCTGGTATTCAGTCAGACGCTAAGAATAGCCAATATACAATAATTAAGAGAGCATGAATAAAGAAAATCCTTTTTATTTTCTATTTACACCACAGAATGGATGGGTGCAGGCCATCTCTGCAGCAGGCGATACTTGCGCATGTATAGTCGATAAGAATGTGTCAGGTTTCACCTGCATACTGCAAGAGTTGACGGCGACAGAGAGACTGATCCATAACCAGCTATCAATGATTAAGACTACCATCGTGAAGACTTTACAGACACCAGGTAGGTTCTGTGAAGAGACATTTTTTGAGGCCCATTCTTTGGGTGGTCACAAATCGTCATGTGAGTGCAAGAAAGTCGTATCTGCAATGGCTGCCCTAAGTTATATTTATTTTTCAACTTGTCACAAGAATGTGACAAATCTCTCAAAATTTCAGTCTTATGTCAGTGGTTCTTGAAATGGTACTTCAGGTGACACCTTCACCTAAAGATCCATTTCAAGAACCACTGATCCAAGACTGGAGATTTTAGAGTGTGCAATCCAAATTAATGACAAAAGGCAGCTATTGCAGATCTATACGATTTTCTTGCACTCACATGACGAAATGTCATGAAACGTTGCATGCAGTTTTACCACCCTCGTGTGATTAAAATACACTGACGCATCGGATGCAGAGTTATTGGTTAGCTTTGTAGCATGTTTGAATACCTTTCAACAACGAAAATCTTCCTGAAAATGTATAATTATATTCTAAATGTTTTCAATTTAACAGATACTCATTTCAATACAAATACTTTGAAGAATCTGAAACAAAATGCTAGTTTTTAAATGATTGTTGCTTTGTCGTTTTCAACTGTTCCCAAGTCTAGTCCTGGTACGTACTCAAGTTCCCGACGCGCGATGAACAGACGCCGATTTATGTACACTGCGTAAACGCACCACCGTGTTCGCTGTGCCGTACGTGACCTGCTTAATTATTTGAATATCAACTGTGCATGGATTCATCACAAATTAACAACAGTACTCCTGTATAATTGTTGAATCATTGTTGAAAGGTGACTCATTTTATAAGAGAACAAGGAAGAGTGTTCTCTAATGGTGAGAAAAGAATTGTTAACCAATAAACATATCATATATTATGGGTATGTTTTGAATTCTTGCCTTTTATAATTTATGTATCTTAGAATTTCTTTATGTTTTATGGTTTGGCTAATATTTTAGACATACTTTTTCTTCAGAAACTCACAAAGCCTTGGAGAACAGCATCTACAGTGAACCATTCAAACTGATCATGGACTACTTCACCTTAGTCTCCAATGCAGTTTCCCAAAACAGTCTCCAACTCACTAACATTATACAGAAGAGTCAGGACTTGGCAGATTTGGTGATGCTGAAGCATGTGGCGGAGTACGTCAACATGTATGAACAGTATGCGGTACAAGTGTGCAATTTCTTGACGATTGGTGGATTTGCCCATTTAGGCAAGATTTTCAAGTAAGTTTGGATTGGTTGATGAAATAACATTTGGGCTCTTTACATGTAGTGCAGATCCAGATGAATGAGCATCACCGAGATCTGGATCTCTGCAGACCCTGCATGTACACATGTAATACTCTACAGCAGATCCGGATCTGATAATAATAATAATAATAACCGGCTTTTATATAGCACTGTTACACGTCAAGACGCGACCACAGCGCTTTACAAACAAAGAAAATACTTTACCAAAAATTTTAAAGCTACAGCTTAAACACTACATTCTTAAGGCTACACATGATTAAATGGTGAAAACAGTGGAAACACTACTTTGGAAAAAGATGAGTTTTTTGTTTGGTTTTTGAAAGATGAAATTGTGGCCGATCTTCTCACTGTGACAGCTAGGTAAGTTGTTCCATACCCGCGGGGCAGCATTTTGGAAGGCACAGTCCCCAAACATAGTGAATGTTCTGTTGGAAATAAGCTAAGGTTGATCACATCCAGAGCGCAAATTAACTGAAGGGATGTAAATCTGTAAGAGTTCAGTTTGATATATTGGTGCCGTGTTGCTGAGACATCTGTACACAAGCAGGACAGTCTTAAATAAAATCCGTTCTTTGACTGGTAGCCAGTGCAGTTCTTTAATGAGCGGAGAGGTATTGACCCGCCTGTTGACAAGGAATATAAGACGTGTATGTATAGCCTCAGTCTAGATTCAAAGTGGCTTACAAAGATGTACATTGATCTGGATTTGCACTCATGTGTAGAGATCCCCTATATAAACGGTTACCAAAAAATAAGTTCCCCCCATGGATGACCAGACTTTGTCATGATAGAACTCTCCATTTTGAATACTTTTCTTTTGCATAAAATAGGTTTCTGTTTAGAGAAACACTTGTCCACGAAACCCACGTCACCATTTGATGAAAAGTTTTGTCGTTTTTTAGCAACACTCATTTGTTTAAAAATCATTTTTTCAAAACTGGCGAAAAAAAGTTGCACTTGCGAATTTTGTGAAATCCCAACATGTTTCCACGTTTACTTATTTTGTTTTTCTCTATTTTAAATCAGTGCATGTACCACAGTTAAAACATGATTTAGACCCCTTCTCATTTTTAAATGAATTGCCATGATTTAAAATGAAGACATTGTCAGATTAAAAGTTCTTTTAAACAACTGGTAAAGCGATGTTGTGTTTAAAATTGAACAAATTTCACGGATTATTTGAAATGTGGACCATATGACATTTTTATACACCAGAAGAAACGTAGGTAACGATTAATTGATCAAAATCCATATTTTCAACATGAAAACACACAAGAAGGCTACAAGAAATTAAATGCAACTTTTTTTCGGCTGTTTTAAAAAAATGATTTTGAAACAAATGTGTCTTGCTCAAAAGCGTCATTATCTTTCATCAAATGGTAGAGTGTGTTGTATAGAGAATTGTTTCCCTAAACGAAAACGTGTTTTATCCAGGAGAAATACAGCCAACTTGGCGAATTCTGTCTTGACAAAGTCTGGTCATCCAAGGGGGGAACTTATTTTTTGGTAACCGTATATTTGTATTTTGATGACTGTAAACATGGGTAATATTGTGCATTCTATGTCACAAATTAATGTCAGCATTTGGGTAAGGACTTCACTTTACAATTTAAAAATCATGTAGATGATAGACAATTGGATTATAAAACATGGTGAGGTATTTTGATTTTAAAATTTTGGCAAAACTTAAATCCATTACTGAATAAAGTATATGTTTACAGTGTGGAGATAAATATATTAATTTATTTATTTATTTAAGCTTTCATTATACAGGGTAGCTTCTTCAGTGGCTAAGCACTGCTATTCTAGAAGGCCCTGTTTCAGATGTAATACTAATACAAATAAAACATGATTTACAAATATTTACAAGAAATTGTATAAAAATAATAAATATCAAGTCAACATGCATGTTAAACCAAATGGGGAACATGTTCAAAATCATTAATTGAATATTTGAATTGTCCAAGGGACAAAGAAGAACGAATGTCAGTATCAACAACATGGTTCCAAAGGTTTGCTGCTCTGACATGGAAAGCCAGAATTTGTTTTAAAGCGGGGAACAACAATCATGTTTATAGAATTTCCCCTTGTACTATAGCTATGGGTAGTATGAGTGAAAACAAAGTTTGAACATAAATAATTTGGAACTTCCCCAATGAGACACCTAAATAACATAATAAGAACATGTTTCTTCCAAGTTACATCAAGCTTTTGCCAATTGAGATCATTCATCATAGAATCAACAGAAGTTCTTATATCTGCTGACAGGATGATTCTAGCAAGGTTGTTCATAAGAATTTGTAGCCTGTTAGTAAGAGTGAAAGAGCTATTAGATAAAACTTGACTATAGTAATTAAAGTGTGGCATCACTAAAGAATCGGCAAGTTTCTTTTAAAAGAATATAATTTGGAAGATTATATTTGACACGACGAGTTACACCACAACGTTTGAAAACATTGGAAGCAATGAAGTCAATATGCTGAGCCCAAGTCATTTGAGCATTAAATACAAGACCCAAATATTTAAAACAATCAATTTCACCATTATAAATCAATGAAATTTCTGTAAAACTTTCAAGCCTATGAGATGAACCAAGAAGCATACATTTTGTTTTACTGAGATTTAGAGTAAGATTATTTTCTCTAAACCTCAGCTACTATACTCATATTATCATTAACACTAGTTTGAAGAGAAGAAGGGTCTGATGAGCTAATCAACAATGAAGTATCATCAGCATACATTATAACTGATTTACATAAAATATTATTTTGAAGATTGTTTACAA
Source organism: Ophiothrix spiculata (assembly GCA_000969725.1). Lineage (NCBI taxonomy): Eukaryota > Metazoa > Echinodermata > Ophiuroidea > Amphilepidida > Ophiotrichidae > Ophiothrix > Ophiothrix spiculata. Next base: position 68,239 of record JXSR01S000462.1, on the reverse strand, counting down.
GAATAATAAATAATAAGGGACCTAATATAGACCCTTGTGGAATTCCAATATCAATAGGTTTTAAATCAGATAAAGAAGAACCAATTTTTACAGATTGCGTACAGTTGCTGAGATACGATTTAAACCAATTGAGTTTAATGTCACTGAAACCATATATCTTGAGCTTTTTGATAAGAATACTGTAGATATTGATATTTGAAGATCTAAAACCTGGAGGCAGACATGGCAATTGAGTATGAATTTGGCATATTTTGTGTGCCAAGTAATTCTCAATTTGCCAGTACACTTTGTATATCAAAAATATCCTAAAAAACTACTCATGTTTATTATTTATTCATAATTTATCCATTCGATTTTTAGTGCCAGTGATATTTCATGATGAAAAAATTTCCAACACAGCAATAGAAAACTCAGATTTCCAAGTTTGATGTTGTATTGATCAATATAAATATTATAAATTGAATCGAGACAACTAGAAGTATACTCACGAGCAACCGACTTTGCGGGTGATACCATCACCCTTTAGCTAGGGTTTGTATTGATCAATGTTTTTTACATTTTGAATAGAATAGGGTTCAAAGATTTATTCCTACCAAAAGCTCTAAATTGGCTGTCATATTTTCTTATATTTGGTATAGTGTAACATGAGCTTGCCTACAAAATGCAACTGCACTCTGATGGTATGCCTATATTCTGTCTCAGTTTGCACTTTTTGTTTTGTAATTTGCAGTGATGGTCTATCCAAACATGAAGCAGTATTCTGTGAGTTGCTGAACGATCCTGAGAAACCGCCAAGTTTTGGCCCTCCATTACGCACCTTGATGAAGCTACCACTAGGCCGTATTAAATGCTACGCCTACTTGCTGAAAAAATTGTCAGAGTATTTTGCAGAGGTAGGTGTATGATATGGTCACATATAGAAAGAAACATCAGCAAAGATTGGACGACACAACAAACAAAACCCACTATACTTTTATCAACACCAAATAGGCAGGCCTCTTCACATCGTGAATTGATACAAATAAGCACGTGCGTAACTGATCACAGCACAACTGCATGAGACGCGGCGCGCGTTGTACGTGTGACTCGCGCATCAGTATCTGCGGCGCGCGTTTAAGTGGGATTATGTTTACTTGCAGATGAAGAAAATCCTCATAATTCCCGCCTATTTAGTGTTGATCAAAGCATAGAGTGGTAATTTTGAGGTATAGTGCTGTGAACAGGTAAAGCCATTTAAAATTAATTGTTTGTCTCAAAGCTCTCCTACTTCTTGAAAAGCTAATGCGAAATGCAGGTTTTTTTTTCTAAACGTTTTTTTAAAAACAAATTTTCCATGTATAACATAAGTCCTGAGTACCATTCTACATATAAAGGAAAAGAGTTCCATGTACCCCTTATATCTTATATATTTACATACAAAATTAATGTTAATATTGGCCTTTTAAAAAATCAAACTGAATAAAGACCCAAATTAATTAAATTAAAAAAAAATTCTAAAAGTTGCAAGTAAATATATAAAAGAAGTTCATATGGTTGGATGCACCATGGATTTGCCCTTTCAACACCGTTGATTCATCCATTTTGCTCGCTCTGTTCGATATGGAACTGATGACTTATATGCATTTGGATATAGGAGGTTCTTGAATATTAATTCATTCATTCATTTACGTCATCGCAGCGGACAGGGCTGTTGTGAAAACATGAAAACATTTGTGAACACAAAATCAAAGTTGGAAATGTTAATGTTTTTCAAAAAAAAAACCTTGAAAAAAAAAAAGATGACATTTTCATATTATTGTCAAACTAACGCGCGGGATTTTTAAGACAATCGATTAATTTTAATTGGTCTAAGAGTGGTTAAAACTTGTGTGGGATTGTCTGATGTGGCATGACAGCTTCGCCAACTACTATATTTCTATATGTGAACATTGAATTACCAGGTTTTACAGTTAAGTGCAAGCAACTTACAGGAAAGATCAAGAGAGAAAACCAAGTGTTTTGCTCAGCTAGTTGTACATCTTTATTATCTTTAAAGTTGTGTGTTCCGATCACTTTCACTCACAAAATAAAATTGGAGATTTTGATACCACATAAAAGCGCATATTTTTCTCATAACCCCTGTAAATTTTCATGCCTATATCATGTTTCGTTGAAGAGATGTGGTCAAAAATGTGCTGAATTAATGGAATATTTTGTTAACAAAAATAAATATCCCATATGTTTCTATGGGTCACTCTCAGACACAAATTTGCCTGTAGCATTAATTTGGCTCAAGATATGAGAATGAAATGTTACGATTGCTCTATATAGGTGATCGAAGACCCTTCATTCAAATATGGAAAAAGTGTATGTTAAATTTTTACCCAGATCGAAATAACTACCTTTAAGCTAAAATATGGCTAATCATTTTGTTGGGCACATATAGGATGGTCCAACATTGGTGTGTTGCATCTTTATAGAGTTTAAAACTGAGCACAGCTGCCAATGAAATACAGGGCTAGTATGGGTCCTTAAAAGTCCTTGAAAGACCTTAAATTTTATTTTGCATTTTCCAGGCTTTGAAAGCCCTTGAAAAACTTGACTTTATCAAAAATAGTCCATGAAAGTCCTTGAATTGTTGAATGTCAGAAATATTAAACATAAATATGTCATAAGAATTTACCATGCAATTATTTTATCCAAAAATGGGTGAAAACAAATGTATTTTGTTGATGCACATTCTGCCTGCCGCCGCCGAAAAAAAGTCCTTGAAAGTCCTTGAATTGATCTTTGAAAAATCCTTGAAAGTTCTTGAATTTTGTAAGTGAAAAAGTGTACTAACCAATGAAATTGTAGGATCTGTAAATTTACCAATAATGTGATGGAATAATAACTGTGATAACATATCTGTTTTCATCATTTCGACTAGGACTCCCAAGAGCACAAAGTACTGATGACAGCCAGTACCTCCTGGGACAGCTTGCAGGGGATGCTGGACACCAAACTAGCTGATGCAGAGGAAACAAGAACATTCTGGGAGTCATGTCCTACAAAACTAGCTGTAAGTTATACTGTATAAGTGGTATTTTTCAGCTACATTTATTTTTGTGCTTTTCGCGCAAAATGAAAAAAGCGCGAAAATAAATGCACCTTGAAAATTAAAGGGAATTCCATACTTGCCCAATGTTCACGAGCGCGAAAATAAAAACGCGCAAATGGTCCAAAATTGACCGTGCGCGAAAATATTGGCGTTTACAGTACCCTAGATGACATTCTACATAAATTGCGTACTTAAAAAAATCCCGTTGCTGATATAATTATTTTAGAAGAAGCCTAATTAACAACAGTAACGACTCTAGCTGGTTCATAAAATACTGTAAAACATGAAAATTTCGCGTGCATTTTAATTTCGCGAATTTCGCGAGTCCATTTTATTCGCGAAATTAAAATGCACGCGAAATTTTCTTGATTACATGTAGCATAGGCATTGCTAAAATAAAAATCTTCACCAAATTTAATTTTTTTGCTTGCCAAGGCAACATAAGCTTACCTCGGCTCAGAGACCCAGCCAAAACATCGTTACACTGTGTAGATTTGTTTTATTTTTGTTCTATAAACATAATTAACAAAGCCACTAAAAATGAGAAAGATTTGCTATAAAAGAGAATTCATTCCGATGTTTATTTTTCCACTCAACTGCTGTATTGCGATCCCATAAACAGCTGACTGATGACGACAATTACGTCATAACATCGCTGCCTTTTGACCCGGAAGTCAAACCCATTCAGTTCATTGCACTGTTTACAGCCGGTCGCGATCGTAGCATAAACAATAATCATGCCTGTTTGTGTAAATCATTTAGAGCTACTCAGCAAGTTCCCAAGGTTTCTTTTATTTTAGTAACTTTTTTATTTCATGCATCAAGAAAATAATCATTTAAACTGGTAGGTATGTGTTGTGAAATCATGTTAATCTGTTTGAAAAACGCCAATAAAAAGAGTGAAACAAAGGTTGCTGAATTTGTCACCCATTCATCAATCATGCAATTTTGCATATTCGCGAAATTTTGATGCCGCGAAAATGTCATAGTTTGTCAATTCGCGAAATTTTGATGCCGCGAAATTTTCATGTTTTACAGTAACCGAATCCTAGTTAGCTAAGTAGATTGTATATTGGCTTTAGTGGGGGCTCACAATAGATGGCTCGCAAGTCAACAAGCCTAATTTGACTTGCCAATCGGCACAAGAAATGCAGAAAAATAGAATATTTGTCATAGAATTGACTGGGCAAGTTTGGAAATCAAGGATGTAAGTTTTCAGGAAATTTCCTGAATTCAGGAAATTGTACTGAAAATATCTTGTTTTCAGGAAATTTTGTCCTATATAAAAGATTTGGAAGAGTGGTCTTTTCAAGTAATTTTAAGACATTTCATGACATTTTTACTTAAGTGACTCGCATCCCTGGGAAATACACTCTTCAATTGGTTTATCATATCTCATCATGGCAATACCTAACTTATAACTGACACAGGTTTTCGTGATCAAAAACCTTGCTGTAATCTGATAATACATAGATATAGATGGGAAATACCAAACTGAAAGTACCATAGTTATATAGAGGGGAAATACCAGACTGAAAGTACCATAGATATAGAGGGGAAATACCAGACTGAAAGGTACCATAGATATAGAGGGGAAATACCAGACTGAAAGTACCATAGATATAGATGGGAAATACCAGACTGAAAGTACCATAGATATAGAGGGGAAATACCAGACTGAAAGTACCATAGATATAGAGGGGGAAATACCAGACTGAAAGTACCATAGATATAGAGGGGAAATACCAGACTGAAAGTACCATAGATATAGAGGGGGAAATACCAGACTGAAAGTACCATAGATATAGAGGGGAAATACCAGACTAAAAGTACCATAGTTATAGAGGGGAAATACCAGACTGAAAGTACCATAGTTATGAAGGGGAAATACCAGACTGAAAGTACCATAGATATAGAGGGGAAATACCAGACTGAAAGTAACATAGATATAGAGGGGAAATAATTATGTTACTGTAAATAATCTTTTACATGAGGGTCAATCAGGATTTCGTAAGCATCATTCCACATGTACTGCACTTTTGAAAACTCTGGATAAATGGCATTCTGAAATTGATCATGGCAATTACGTTGGTGCAATATTTATTGATTTAAGCAAAGCATTTGACATGGTAAACCACAGCTTACTTGTTGAAAAATTAAATTCTTATGGTATATGTGACCAAGAAAAATTGTGGTTTCAATCATACTTGTGCAATCGTAAACAATGTGTTTCTATAAAAAGTGCAATTTCAAAATCAAGTAAAATTTTATCTGGAGTACCACAAGGTTCAATCCTTGGTCCACTTCTATTTTTAATTTTTATTAATGATATGCCTAGTTATTTAAAGAATGCCACTATAGATATGTATGCTGATGAT
>JXSR01S000462.1:48391-62732 GCA_000969725.1 Ophiothrix spiculata | reverse complement strand
TTTGTCACAAAGATTCTGATGTTATTGAGAAAACACTTGATGATGATCTATCTAATATCAGCAAATGGCTTGATGCAAACTTAATGAAAGCTAACTTCAAGAAAACAAAAGTTATGCTTCTTGGTACTCCACATAAGATTAAAAACAAAACACTTCATGTATGTTTGAATGGTAATATCTTAGACAATGTTGATTCTTTTACATATCTTGGAGTGCACATTGATGCTAGTTTAAAATGGAATAACCATATTGATAATGTGTGTCACAAGGTATGTAAAAGTATTGCTGTAATTAGGATAATCAAACCTTTTGTTCCAAGAAATTCCCTTATCACCTTATACAACACTTTGGTTCTTCCTCATTTTGAGTACGCGGTAATTGCTTGGAGTCACTGCGGAGACAAGAATTTAAATAGACTCCAAAAACTTCAAAATATGGCAATGCGCGTTATACTTGGAGCGCCATTCAGAACTCACATTAATGATATGTTGCAGACATTGGGATTTTTAAGTGTTCGTGATAGAATTGTCTATGCTACAGGTTGTATGATGTATAAGGTATTTCAAGGCTTAACCCCAAGCTATCCCAAAAAACAATTTTTACCAATAAGTGCAATTCATTGTTTAAACACAAGAAGTAACAATTCTGGAAATCTATATACTCCTATAATAAGTGCAATACAAATTACGGCAAAGGTACCTTCTCTTACAAAGGAAGCGTAATGTGGAATGTTATCTCTAAAGATATTCGTGATGCTAATAGTTTTTTGTCCTTTAAAATGAACCTTAAAAAAGACCTGAAATTATAATATACTGACTTTACATAATCAGATTAATTTTAATTCCATGTCATTTGTTTACTTTGCATTTATTGTATTTTTAAATCTATATTTCATTCTTGTTTACATGGTTATATTCATCTTTTTCAAAATTGTACATAAGGACAATTTCTATTCATTTTTGATTTTTAGTCTTACACCAATTTAAAGTTTTAATGTTCATTTTGACCTTTTTACCTTTTAAGGTAGTTCTAACGGCTACGGTGTCCTGCACAGAATGTGCAGAATGATGAAAGAAACTTGTATTCCAAATTTCACAAAATTGGTCAAATTTCTGAAAAAAATACTATTTACAAAATATTTTTTTTCTGTGGCAGTGGTTCACAAAAGAAACTAATTCTTTTTCCTTTGCATTGCAAACTGATCACAGATTGTCACAAATTTTGATTTAAAGAAACTTCTTTCATCGTTTACGAACGCGAGACTTCTAATGTTTCTACTTCCCGATTTTTTTTGCGTTAATTTCTAGAAACACTGATTAGCCAGATTTCTCAGAATTTTCATTCATACTTCCCATGCTTCAATTTTAACAAACAAGGTGTCAAATGAAAGCTTATCAAATTTGCAACAATCTCTCGTTGGCTTTTAAAATTAAAGTGTTTCTAGAAAATTTTATAGGTGTTTGAAAATATGCCTAAATTTAGGAGCTAAAAATTTTTTTTTTAAATAATAAAACACTTTATGGCAAAAAGCCCACGAGAGAATTTAGCTATTGTGATCCTTCACCAGCCCCTAAAATTTGAATGTCATAGCACATTCCCTCTTGACATGAAAATTCAAAAACTCTTGATTTTTTAGGGAATTTTCAAAAAATAAAGAAAAACATAAGAAATTGGCCGAATATTATAAAACTTATTAAATGTTACTTTTGAAGGGGTTTTTTAAAAATAGAAATAGGTTTTGGTTCCCATTCCCCAAAACTATTCACTTTAAAGCTAATTTTCTGACATGTGTAAAAAACATAAGAAATTGGCTGAATATTATAAAACTTATTAAATGTTACTTTTGAAGGTTTTTTTTTAAAATAGAAATAGGTTTTGGTTCCCATTCCCCAAAACTATTCACTTTAAAGCTAATTTTCTGACATGTGAAAATAGCCGTTCAAGCTATATGTTACATATTTCACAGCTATCTACTGTAGATAATTCTATATCTCATGTTTTAAAAATGCGTGCAATACCATTCTTCTATTAGAGGGCCCACTATAATTAACTCTGCTGTGCTCACTTCGACATGTTTTTAATTGACTGTTTTATGATTTTACATATAAAAACTATATTCTATTTTGTTAATATCATCACATTGTACTTTCTTTATATTGTGTATCTTATATATTTTAAAAATGTGTATTTGTCACTTTTGTAAAAGAGGGCCCTGCCGAAAATCAACTATGTTGAGCAGGTTACCCTCGTAAAAGATTGTTCAATAAATAAATATATAAATACCAGACTGAAAGTACCATAGATATAGATAAGAAATACCAGACTGAAAGTACCATAGATATAGAGGGGAAATACTTAACTGAAAGTACGGTACCATAGTTATAGAGGGGAAAGACCAGACTGAAAGTACCATAAATATAGAATTTTGGGGTATTCAGATTTACTTGGCTAAAATGATATCCTTTCGAAGAGATTCTGTTATACGTGGAGACCAATTGTACAACAAATACTTGATCTGAATTGCATGCAAAACAGTTTGTGAAGTGTGTTTGCATGTTTTAATATCCATGCATTACTACAAGATATTAGAGCATTGATAAAATTATGAATACCCCAATTTGGTCTCCAAGCAGGATGAATAAAAATGGCGCCAAATCTGGTATCCCCTTTTTACAAAATTAACGAAAAATATTCAACTTGTATATTTGTATTGATACAGGAGGCTATCAAACAGCCAGATCGTCGTCTGCTTCGTGACAGTCGTACCAAATCACTTACCTTAGCCGGGGCAGGCCGACTTACTACGCATTGGTTCTTATTGTTCAACGACATCTTCGTTCATGCACAGGTGAGATTGCTCTTTTTGTGTTATGTTTCTTGGTTTTTAAACTTCTGCCTGTGTCTTTTGATTGTAAACTGATGTAAAACAAGTAAATCTTTGTAATAAGAGTGTCTATGTTAAGAAATGTATCCTCTGCACAATATAGATTCACATTGATTGTTATTTGAAATTTTATGCAAACAATTAGGCGCTGGAGCACAATTAGGCCACAATTTTGTGCGGCCGGCCGCAGCCTGGCCACCCCTTCATTTTCCAAGATGGTAATGAATGTAATGAATATTATACAATGATATTTAGGTGATCAATGAAGCCTACAGTCGCCATTTTGGAAAAATAAGGCTGTGGCCAGGTTGCGGCCGGCTGCACAAGGTTGTGGCTTAATTGTGCTCCAACGCCTTAGACAGTCAAAAAAACTGCCAAAATCTGGCCCAGTTCCCAGTTCATGACAGAATCAGCTTTAACAACATTCTGATAGCCTTTATGAAATCATCTTGCATTGTGGTGTAAAAAAGTACTGAGTCGTGATTTAAAGATAATTAAGTATGGTATGCCACAGAAAAATTACGTTTGGGGTACTATAATTGTTATATTAAGGGCATAGTTAACCCCTCATTTTCTGAAATATTTTACGCTTTGTAACTCAGCAACCGATCATCTTCTACATCTAGAAATGTCTACTTTTATATGGATTTACGTAGCTAGTGATATCAATATTTTTGTGTCGTGATGCTAAATACTTTATGTCATTGTCCTTGCATTAAAAGCCTTCCAAATGTTGGGAGAGTTTCTAGCTGTCATGAATTGTGATCAAGGCGTAAGAAAGCAAATTTCCTGCTTGGATTAGGTTTACATAAATTTTTATCAATTTTAAGGTGCGTTTACACTGTGACGACTTAGGGGTAACGACAAGCAACGTTGACCTGCAAATTGCAGTTTTGAATTTGACACACATCATCATCGCTAGTAAAAGTCAGTTAATGCTCACACAATCTGCTACCCATGCACCTCATCATTGCTATCAGTTGTTTTCAGTTGCAAGTTCGTTACTCTCTTGTTGTTACCCTCCGTCACAGTGTAAACGCACCCTCAAGGCAGGGGTTCTGAATTATTTTAAAGGGGCATTGTTTTGAAGCTACATAAGACCAATTCAAAAATTGAAACTTCTGGATTTTGCTTGCTGGCAGCCAGTTGAGAAGCTCTTTTAAATCCATATATGCTTATAAACCTACCCAACACAAGGTTAGACAAAAAATACTATTTGTTTGGTGTATCAGAACAATACAGAGCATGCCTTCACCCATCATTACGTTGAAATGTGTAGTTTGAATGTTAAACAATTTGTGCATTTTTAGGTTGTAATGTTTCCTCATGTTTGACAGTGGCACCAGCATTCCCACTGAACATAAAGGCCCGTATTCCAGAAAGGTGTTTAGCTTAACCACGGTTTAACTGAACATCAACTGTCCAGGAATGATAAGCACCGCTGCAGCTTTCAAGCAGACTGTTGATGAGAATTTCAACCATCCATGGTTTAGCTAAACACCTTTCTGGAATATGGGCCAATGAATTTTGTGGTACCCAGTACTAGTGAAGAACAAATTTCTGTATCAATTTTTAGTTTTTAGTTGTAAGTTCATTATAGCACATGTAATAAAGGTGATGGGTTGTTAAGGTACCAAGCGGTGTGTTCATAGTTGTACCCATTTTTTTTTCAAATCGTGACACAAGTGCAGGGCATCAAGTGCTGTGTTTCGATATGACAAGACACCTATTTACTTTTAAGCCTTTGGTTTATTTGATTCTGTAAAGAGTGTTCGGGAATTATAACCCTTTGAACCCTGGCCATTCTATGTGTATCTGTACCGCAGACCGGGCCAACCCAAAAGTTCGAAAACACAACATAACCCATAAACTTACTTTGATTTTGATTTCCCTTGCTTTAGCTTTTCATTTTGGAGTAATCTGATTTTTTCCAATAACAAGCATTCATAAAAGAGTACTACTTTTTACATGTTCGACATTTACATTGCAGTCAATGGCAAAGCCACATTTCTTTAAAATTTAGATCAAATTTACGAAAATATAAGAATTTGTTTACCTCTGTCAAGTAAACAAGAGCAAACTGACCCATCAACCATGGATTCAAAGCTTCATTGCATGTCTTCTGATATAAATAAGACCATTGAAAATTGTAACTACCCATGCCTGTTGGCAGACACATCAAGTTTCTGACACGTGACCTAAAAGCCGGAAAACCGGCTCATCGGGTATATGGTTCATATACACGAGAGTCGGTATACCGGCTCGTCGGGTTCAAAGGGTTAAGCAATTGGTTTATTTGATACTGTAAAGAGTGTTTGGGAATTTTAAAGGTGACATTTGTATTCACAAGATATAGTTTAGATTTTAGGCAAATAATGATCATGTTAGTGTTTCTCAGCACTTTAATTGGTGACAAAGTTATCGAAAATGAAGGTGAGACTAACATCACTAAGTGATCAGGTTTATCTTGAATAAATTATTTGTGCCTATAAAGTTTGTGTAACAAAATTGAATATTGAAAGTGATGGTGATCATTTTTCTTGCATCAGAAACAAGATTTGATCAACAATTAAATCATCCATTGCACCATTTTATTTACGTCCGCACATTTTTGGATAATTTTAGTCTCAAAAGACTCAAGCTTTTAATACAGACTATTTTTCAGACTATTTCATTAGAAATAACCAAGTTCATAAGTATCAAACTAGAAATGCTTCTGATTATAGTATCAACAAAACAAAGAAAAAAATTTCTGATCGTGCAATTCGAACAGGGGGCCAATTTTATGGAATACTCTTGATATAGATCTAAAACAATGTAAATCAGTCAAAAGCTTTAGAAACACTTATAAATCCAGAATCATTGCCATATATGATTTTTGTTGACTTTAGTGCCCGCCTTCCCCCTTAAGTGCTTGTTTGATTTTTGTATATGATGTTTTTTTGTGTATTTGAAACTTTTTTTTCTCTTCTTTTGTTTCAGGGGATGGTCCCTTCAGGCCTTTTTGGCCTTTTGACCATTCCCACAATATCATTGTCATGTTCTATATGTTTTCATTGTTTTTTATACAATTTATATGTATGATATTGTGAATAAAGTGATTTGATTGATTGATTGATTGATACACCTTTTTGGGGCTTTAAACATGATTTATTTTCACTTACATCTTAAATTATATAAGTATCACAGTCTAAATCTACATATGCGTGCACCATTTCTTTACATGCACTCAGTGATTTTTTTTTATTTCCCTGGAGGAGGCCAAGCTTGACAAAATTTTAGTTCTATGGAATTTAACATTTAGTTATATGTGATGACTCATCCTGAAAAGGGGGACTTTGCGACAAAAAACTTTTTGAGAAACTGATGAAAATAGGCAGCAAAAAATATTAGGAAAATAATAAGAATTTCCAGCAGATTTTCTGTTGTAAAATGTGATCGCAGTGTCATTTTAAAGCTTATAAAATGCTGTAACAGATGATATGATAAAATCAAAATTGATATCAAAGTCCCCCCTTTCGGGGTAAGCCATCACATATATCATAAGATAGTTTTTTAATTGTTAGTAATATTACCAATTCCCTGCTCAATTTTCTTGGTGAGTGACATTGATATGAAAGCCAGTAAATTCAATTTATGCTGCTTTATGTTATCTAGACTCCGTAGCCCTGTTGGGTATATTTTGCAAACCTCCACTATGAGTACAATATCATGTAAGCAACTGTTGATGGTTTATTGAGAGCCACTGGCACACCATGTCTATGTTTTAATGCAACCTTTCTGTGATATTGGCAGTATCGAACCCCATATCGAACCTGCGCCAACCCGCTTCTAGGGGAAGCGGGTTGGCGCAGCGGTAGTTTCCTCGCCTTGCACCAATGAGGTCCTGGGTTCGAGTCCCGTGCCCGGCGCTTTATGTGCATTTGGTTTTCAGTCCATGCTCGCTTCCGCAGGTTTTTCTCCGGGTCCTCCGGTTTTCCTCCTGTACTAAAACTGATTATTAAAGAAAGATCTAGGACCCCAATGGAAATAAGCTTCATTAGAGGCTTTCTTGGGTTATCCTCGGCTATCAGCCTAAAGAACTCTTTCTTTCTTTCTTTCTTTCATTTGGTTTTAGCCACAAGAACGACCTATAAACACAAGCAGGTGTTCATTCACAGTAATGGTATTTTTTTAAATTCAAAACTTAAGACTAATTTATTGCGAGTATGATAAATGTTTGTTTATATGTGTTAAAGTGGCAATTCATGATCCACTTTTTAAGGTCACCTCCATGAAAATTGAGGGTTTTTTTAACTAAAAAGAACCCTTAACTGGTATATGTTACAATCCCAAAACCATTTTTTCAAATATGCTTGCATTTTTTAAGAAAAGTGAGAAAATGTGTCGTTTTCTTATTGTCTAGACCCGACAATAATTACAACACAGTAGTCTATGGAGATTTTTTGTTGTACTCTTCTTCTTATTTAGCTAGAAAAGGAGTGGGATTTTTGTTACATCATCATCATGAATTGCACCTTTAAGTGAAAGCTTGATTTGCTCTGTAATATTTTTGAGTACAGAACCTCTAGTATCATTGGGAGGTCCCATGTTCAGTCCCTAATGTAGGACTTGGATGAAGTCTAGGCCTCCACAAAAAATGAATATTCAATTGTTCAAGTGTCACTGTTTTTTCACATTTTCAACACATTTCTTTTCCTTTTTTGGTGGTTGCCATTTATGCACACATCCATTTGTAAAAAGCCATTAATAAGATCATTGATCCCTCTAAGGATTTGTTTTGTGCCATATGGTGACATTATCAATTCAACAACTCACGATCACCGTGCACTGATAGACAACCTGTAAAATGAGTCAAGAATTTTTGAACAAAAACTGAAAATATCTAGAAATGAATTTTTTGTAAGCCAAAGCTTAGAATGTCAAACTATAAAATCCTTTTTAGGAACCTTAATAGCACCAATTTGTAATTTGAAAAACTGAAACCCTTTTTGTCCTTTATCATTTTGAAAAGCCTTGCGCAAATTTTTGAGCTGCCGTGCAAATCTTGCAACATATGGCATTAGCACGAACACTGAAGATATTGGGCTATTCCAGTTAAAATCCATACACCCCCTATGGAAGATATTATCTTAATCTCCCACACAGGGAGTATGAATTTTAAATGGAGTCACCAATTTAGATTACCCCATTTGAAATTCACACTCCCTGTGTGGGAGGTTAAGGTGATGTCTTCCATAGGGGGTGTGTGGACTTCAACTGCAACAGCCCATTATAGACCATTTCTGTCAAGTAAAAAGAGACAAAATATGAAGAGTGTACAACTTTGCAAAGTAGAAGTTTTTTGTCTCATTTAAAATACAAGATTTATTACCTATGGTTGAAGTGTGCTATATACAAAGTATGTTAGTTCTGCACAACACAATGCAACAGAATAGAACTATGATCATTTCCCCTTTGAAGTTCTGTAAAGAAGATGTATCGTCAAATATCCTTCCTGGTCATTTTTCTGTATTTAAGTTCAGATTTTATTATCACTTTTTTTTTGTATAACACAGAGTCAACAGTACAGAGTATTTGACAAGGTAATTGGCCATTTTGATCATACATACATATACAGCACAATGCACAGCAGAGATGGGCAGAATAATACACATAAATAGGCAATGCAATAATTTAATTATTGGACAATGATATCAGAAATCCAGATTGCAGGGCCCATTGTGTCTAAATATAACCCTTACCCTGGATTTTTGTTAACATCGTCACAAGAAATTTTGGTTTGACTTGTAGCATATTATCATAAAAATTTGAGCTTGGGACAATTGGGAAAAGTATATGGCAAGTAAAAAAACAGACGGTTATAAGAAATGTTATTCTACAAAGTCACAGGAAGTTCCTTTGGAAAGTTATTTTTAGTGTTAAATTTTCTTATATCAATTACTGTAAGGGGTCGCTTCAAAATTCAACCGGCGGTTGACTGCCTGTTCTGGGCGGTTCAACCGGAATAAACAATAGCAAACCCCCCCAGAACCGGCAGACAAGTTGAGTTTTGCCCTGAGGATTTGTCAGAAAAATATAGCTTGAAACATGGGAATTTGTTTGGGTAACTTGATTTGTAAATTATCTTTTCCACAACTTGTCTTTTTTTAACTGGCTAAATTTGCAATTCCTAGCTGGAAAACTGATTCAGAATCTCTTTCTGTGTTGTTGCGTAATAATATTATAGACTTAATGATGATATCATTTTTTTCAAGTGATGACCAATCAAGACTTATTATTAGGATTTTCCAAAGAGCACCACAAGCCCATGCCATTTATGTTACGTTTATCCCCGTGTGTCAAATTGACACTGGCATTCTCCAATGCTGGAAGGTAACAGACAATGTGAAGGATCAACTATGTAACTTGATACAGAGGTGAATTTGTTGACCTTCTATAAACTGCATGGGGTATCCGCGTTTACCTAACTACCTTTTAACTTGTACAATAATTACGCAGTCATGCCGAACATTACTTTTGCTGCATTTCGAAAAGGCAACACTATGACAAAAGATTCTGAAAAACACACATTATTTGGACTGATATTAGCTTGTAGGCCAAACAATAACTTATTGGACAGTGTAAACAAAAATCCAGAGTGCGGGAGCCCATAGTTTGTAAATTCAACTCCAGCATGGATTTTTGTTTAAATTATCCAATAAACATTTATTTTGCCTATAGTTGTTTTACTAGCATAACCATGCTCAGGGATGCCAAAAACGCATGTGCTACAAGTTATGGCTTTTCATAAAATGAAGGTCCATTGATAAAGCTTTGCTTTGCTTTCTGTGTGGCAGCACACTAAGTTACTGTCTTGTCACATCGGTCATGCTTTCAACAAAAAGCACTACCATACTGACGCATGTAAAATCCCATCTTCGGGCAATGTACCACCCGTATATTTACAAAAAAAAATCGGAAAATTAATGTACACAGTACCAT
Source organism: Ophiothrix spiculata (assembly GCA_000969725.1). Taxonomy (NCBI): domain Eukaryota; kingdom Metazoa; phylum Echinodermata; class Ophiuroidea; order Amphilepidida; family Ophiotrichidae; genus Ophiothrix; species Ophiothrix spiculata. Next base: position 52,864 of record JXSR01S000462.1, on the reverse strand, counting down.
TGGTATTCTTTTAGGAGTCGCCAATCAGGTATGTTCATGTACACATGCATGAACATAGGTTTACAAAATACTCCCTAAACAAGTTTTATCTTACCTTGAAGAAATACCCCTAAACAAGGATTTACGTGCATTTTTACTTAAAACTTCACCCCCTAAAATTTGATTGTTTTTCTTCAGATTTGAAAAACACCCCTTTTTGTGAAAATTGTGTATTTTTGTTTTGAAAAAACACCCCTTTCTGTTGAAAATCGGTGTTTTTAGACCCCTAAACATGTGCAGTGCTTTCCGTGTTGGTCAGTGAAAAATTACCCCTTTTTCTGTTTCTTTTGTTCACGCATGTATACATCAGTATAGCTAAGTGGCCCCCTGGGAATCTCTCTTATGCGTCCTCGCGTAAAGTCCAGCCTTAACCTTTTTCCAAGTTCCCGTTTAAAAAAGGTGGGACATTACTGGAGTCAGTAGGGTAATTTGAGGTTGATAAGGGTATACCTGAAGCCGCTTTGCTTATGCTTTATTTTTGTGGTTGTAAAGGGGTTTTCTCAGAGATGCAAATCCTCCATTGATTTTCTTAAAATTTAGTATTTAGTAGATTTATTTGTGATGATAACGAATCTTATAAAAAAAATAGGCACCATGCTCGTTTTTGAGATAAAGGCATTTCAAAAAGTACATATTTTCCAAAAAAAATCACCCGATTTACCATACAAAGTAAATGGAAAGCTCCAAAACGTCGATCAGTATGTGCTTGTAAAATAGTAAATGCTTCATTGATTTTTTTAATTTTTACATGTTAAAGGACTTTTTGCGCACTTCAAAATACTGAAATAAAAAAAATATGGTCACCATGTTAGTTTTCAAGAAAAACTACCAAAACTGGCATTTTTTAAATAAAATTTGATTACTTTGATGGTACATCTGCGTCTGCATAAATTTCCCGGGTTTATATTACGCAGCTATGCGGCATGTGATTAACCAATTGAAATTTGCGCACGCAAAACAGATGCAAACATTTTTTTGATTTTTTACTATTTATGAAAAAAAAAATTATCCGTAGTCCTAAGCGACTGCATCTCTGAGAAAGCCCCTTAATTTGTTGACTCCAGTTATAAGTCAGTGACAGAGAAATAATATCCTTTGTCTTTTGAATTTTAATTTTTATTTCATCTGCTAATGAAATAAATTTAATTTTTATTTAATCTGCTAATGAATTAAATTAAATTTTTATTTCATCTGCTAATGAAATAAATTTGCATTGAAAAAAATCTACATCATTAAATGGTCAACAAGAAAAAAAAAGTCATCATTGCTCAACAATATAATAACAAATAGTTATAGATGAACAAAACACAGTACAGGGGGAAAGGTGTGTTTTAAAGTTGACTTTATGGCTTTCCTTTAGTTCAAGAATATTTTATATAAGGTTGCATTACTATATTATATTTGGATGGGAAATTCTATGTGTATTTTCTGCTCATCTTATGTTCCCACAATCACATATGTGACCCGTCATATCGAAAGGTACCTTAAGGTCGGCAAAAATCAAAATAGATTTTTGGTCTCATCTGAAAGCTGAGATTTTAAGCTTTAAAATGACACATTGATTTTGGTTATTGGATGTTCGGTTGCGAAGTTACACCCAAATTGGTAAAAGGCATCAGGCTGATTCGGAAAACTATAGTTCTGAGAAAATCGAGTTTAAAGTTTTTGTACTTAGTAAATCTTGAATGGAGAGAGGATTTTTAGGTTGGTTTTTAATACATTTTTCTTATGTTTTGGATGTAGGAACCTGATTAATATGATAGAATACACTTCAATGATAACCTTTCTGATGAAATTAGAAATTCGACCTTGGACGTGATTTTTGACTATGCTTAGCTTCAATGGCCTGTATCTCGTAATGTACTATGCCGGTATTAAGGTACCTTTTGATATGACGATCCACATATTGGCTGCTCTGGCAAAATGAGAGGAAAGTCACAAATCTACATTTTGAATAAATGGCATCTAAAGTAAAAATTGGGTGAAAAAAGTAAAATTTGGTTGTTTGGCATGAAACACCTTCATGCATAAGTGTTTACCTATACCTGAAGTTTTGAAGGTCAACTTTGCTGGGAAGTGCAATTATTCATGGATAATTGATTGCATTGCGCTATTAAACACTAGTTATCAGTATCTAAGAAATTGATTTGCATCTAATCTTTAATGCAATATATTCAGTCAGTGGACTGCTTTGGATTTCTATCTCCAAATCAAGAATGGAGAAAGAAAGTGTGACATATTATATATCATTCAAAGCTGAGATTATGGAAATTAAAATATGTTATAAACTCAATTTTGAAATTTGCGACTTTCCTCTCATTTTGCCAGAGCACCCCTCATATCAAGCACATTATATCATTTTGGTTTTAAAGAGTCATTGTAGTGGTAGATAGTAGCATTGTCATTGCCAAGTCTCAATCAGAAATACTTGTAATAACAAACAAATAGATATTGTCTTATTGTTTTGACCTCAATCATGCATCAAATGGCAAATTTTGAAACAAATACTCTTGAAGAGCTACCAGGAATATAAACGCAATGTGTGATTTAACCCTTGTCTTACCAGGGGGGGGGGGGATGGTTACCACGTCATCTTAGCGAAAAAAATTCGTAGGTACCACCTTCAGGGGGGTCAGGGTACCTCGTCAAAGTCGGAAGGTAGGGGGGGGGGGTTGCCACCTGAGAAAATTTTAAGTCGCCATTTTGAAAAATATCTGCATGGTATTCACCTAAAACTTACAGAACATATTAGAAACACCATTTCTCTTCTTTATAAGCAAAAAACCCGACAAAATTCCGATATTTAGAACTTTTACAGCAAAAATTTGGTGACCATTTTTGCCCAAAATCGTGATTTTTCCGACGTCATAATTACGTAACGCCTTGGCCGATTTTCATGATTTTGGTATCAATGGATAGAGGAGACCCTACCCTATACTATGGTATAAAGAAAAGCAACTTTTAGCACTCCAATTTCAATTTCATACAGGGGGGGGGGGGGGGGGGAAACCACCCCCCCGTTAGTAACAAACGTTACAAAATATACGTTGGTAAGACAAGGGTTAATTATTGTATAATGTCATCACATTGTCATGTGAAAAAAAAAATGTCCTTGAAGAATGACTCTTAAATCAGCTTAAACAACATGGTAGGGGATTTATAATGCCATTTTAGAAATCAGAAATGGCCTCTACTGTCTATAGCTTCACATCAAGGAAATTGAAACATGGAGTTGGCACTCTTTTTGTCCAACTTGTTCAAATAATGCAATGGGAATATGGCCGTCATATTTTTGTCGCTCATGAAGACAAGCTATGTACCTCTGGATTTTTTTTTGCCTGTGTGACATGCACATTTAGGCACTTTAATGAAAATATACATTTAAGGGGCAATAGACGCAACCTTAGTCATGAACACAGTTTGCATGTTAAATAAATAAACATGCTGTATGCCCATCTAGTCTTGTTTTATACATTGTAGACTAGCTACCACACGATTTTTGACATAAACAAAAATTCTTTGTTGTCCACAGGACAACCTTGCTAATGTTTGTGGTTGTCTGTAAAATGTTTGACTTGTCAGTAATTTTTGCAACCTACAATCGTGAGTTTGAAGAGTCCCATATATTGGAATATTTATATATGGTCAGCAGAATGTTGCATTGCATTTCAAATTTTTATGATGACATCGATGAAGAAACTTCTTTTCATACAAAAAAAAACACCATTACGTTCTACAATTTGAAGATTTGAAAAGCATGCAGCTTGAGCATTTTTCATGTATTTGTAACTTGTTCTAGGTCTGAGTTATTATTGCCAGAAATTTTGAGGTTACCCACCAGACAATTTGAACATTCATTACATGATGTCCAGTGCATTTTTAGATTGTCTCGGACAACGGACAAACCTTTATGTTGACTAGCTACCAATTAAGTTTCTAAAAAAATGTAAGAGGTACAAAGGCTCATCAGCCCCATGTATTACAACAAGATGGAGCAAGTGCTAATTCCTGCTGGTTTGAATTTCCAAAATCTGTTTTTCCAGTGGCGCCACATTTAACAACATCACATATAATCACATGTACTTACAGCACATATATACAAAGTAATAACCAGTAGTAGTCTAATTCAGTAGTTATTTACGTTTTGAAAGCTGTGCTGTTAAATTTATCAGCAACGTAAAATGTGACCCATCATATCGAAAGGTACCTTAAGGTCTATCTAAAGTTGGGAGATAGACGAACTGAACATGGGTACAAGGATATAAAGCTATAACGACACACACTAGCATACGAGACCAGAACTGATGCTACCGTATTTCTAATACATAATCAAATAAGGGAAAGGAGAAATACGCATCGTACGCTAGAACATTAATAACAATCAGACAAAACACAAACAGGCCAGGATTTATTTTATTTGAAAAAAAATCCTGG
>JXSR01S000462.1:28195-48166 GCA_000969725.1 Ophiothrix spiculata | reverse complement strand
GGAGATAGACGAACTGAACATGGGTACAAGGATATAAAGCTATAACGATACACACTAGCATACGAGACCAGAACTGATGCTACCGTATTTCTAATACATAATCAAATAAGGGAAAGGAGAAATACGCATTGTACGCTAGAACATTAATTACAATCAGACAAATCACAATCAGACAAATCACAAACAGGCCAGGATTTCATTTTATTTGAAAAAAATCCTGGCCGAACAGGGACTCGAACCCCTATACCTTAAGGTCAGTAAAGTTAATCACGAGATACAGGTCATCGAAGCTGAGCATAGTAAAAAAAACTTGTCCAAGGTCGAATTTCTAATTTCAGACACGTTACCTTTTAAGTGAATTCTATCATATTAATCAAGTTCCAACATCCAAAACATAAGACAAATGTTTTAAAAAACCAAGATAAAAATTCTTTCTCCATTCAAGTTTTACCAGTCCAGAAACTTTAAACTCAATTTTCTCAGAACTATAGTTTTCTGATTCAGCCCAATGCCTTTTACCAATTTTGATGTAACTTTGTAATCGAACATCTAATGACCAAAAGTAAGGTGTCATTTTAAAGCTGAAAATAAAATCTTTCAGATGAGACCAAAACATCATCAATTTTCAATTTGGGACCCTTAATGTACCTTTCGATATGATGGGTCACAAATGTATTGGTACATGTTTATGTGACACGATCAAGGGAAATAGGTCTTATGTTGGTATTTTATCAATTTTATAGTACAACGTAAGTGTGTGTGTTAAAAATATTACGTTTTGATCCAAACCCCATCGTTATTGGCTGTCTGATTCCACTGATACACCCCGGGGGGTAACCGGGTATTTTTACTGGGTAACCACCTGTGTTACCAAAAAGGTGGGACCTGGACCCCGGGACCTGGACAGGTCTTGAGACTTGCAATATAGGGTATCAAATCTACCTGATGGTACTCTGCAAGTCTCACATATGGTATCAAATTTGGCTTTTTAGTCTCTGATAGGGTATCAAACTTAGAAAGAATGGTTGAATTAATGACAATGGTGAAAGTGTTCAAATGGTGTATAGTTATGATTTCTTGTAGTAATTATTATGTCATATTTGCACACGTTGTCAGATAGGGTATTCATTTGTATATGTATGGTCCCGGATAGGTTATCCATTTCGTGTGAAAGTATATGGTAGATTTATGGTCTCAGATATGGTATCATTTCACCCAATTTTTGGTTTCACGTAGGGTGACCTTCGGAACCTGTGGAACTCGGGTGGTTACCCACGCACAAATATCAGTTCCCCACCTTCCCGGGATACACCTTTTCAATGAACATTAAATCGATCAAAGCATTTTTTGCCCTGTCACTCTAAATTATTGTCAACAATACCCTCTTCATTCCCCTTGATCATATTCAGATCATTTATATTAATTTTGATAGATTTTTTTTGCATACTTTTTCAACTTGCTGTGCAAATTGTATGATTGCCATTCATTACAGCTTTAGCTGAAAATGTCTCGGGATTAAAGTGTTACTTTATTTGAAAAATAATATGCAGGTGTTAAGATGTAATTAATAAACTTTACATATCATTATCAAACCGCTGACATACATGTAGATATAGCTTGTACTGGTCAGTTGGGTGACAAAATTTAATAGAGATTTTTCAAGGCCTATCTTTTCAAGGGCTGACAGTATTTTCCTCCAAACTATATAAAGACATTTTTTTGTGTGATATTCCCATATAGCACTTTACTAACCCAATTTTGTTTGTCATTATTTCATGTTTTATTTAACAGAAGGTAAGGGTAACTAATAAAACTAATAATCTTTAAGCTTTTCTATGCAAAGCACTGCATATAGACCATATCTATAATTGACATACTCCCGCCGTTGATGGGGTAAATCCACATAATCGGGTGGGGAATCGAAACTCAAAACGAGGCCCAAGTATGATAAATACACTACTTGATCTCGCTCTGAGTTCTATTCCCTGGCCGATTCTGTGGTTTTACACCATCAACGACGGGAGTATGTCAATTATAGAGATGGTCTATTTTAGGTGTCATAAAGTTGCAATGATACACAATTTGCACTACAATGCAAGCTTATAAAGTAAGATATGACTGCTTTTAAGTTGGATAAATCAGAATATTTAAAATAAAGAGTAGACATATTGAAATACTATTATTGTTTCAAATAAAGTTTGGACACGAACTGACAATTTGAATGCAGCCAACGCGTATCCACAAGCTGTGACAAGAAAAAGACATAGGGAAATACATTTTTTTTCCAATTAGTAATAACAGTACTGCGACATCGCACACGCATGGATAGCTTTGCGTATTTGTGTAAATTGCACATGCAATACTGTGATGCAAGGCTCTGAATTGTCATGTCCGAAAATGATTTGAAACAACAATAATGGCTTCAGTATAATAACCAAAATGGTTCATACAACTATATTGCGCCATATGCATGTTTTGACTTGGGTCTATTTCGGTTGTATACATAAAGTACTACTTTTGGTTTAGATTAGGAGCATGATTTGCTTCTAGGACACATTCTAGCATCTCTATTCTGTGGTTAAATGCCTGTAATACTTTATACTATGAGCTATCAGCATTCTTAAGTACTCTAGTCTCAATGTTAAAATGTATTGAATTCAACAGCAGCACTGCTACATGTACAACAGAAACTTTTAAAAGGTAGCACTATATATACAAGAAGTTTACAAGAAACTACAGGATAGCTTTCTCAATAGTTTAAGTGAACTTGGAAGTCAAAAATGTTCATGTATTTCTCTCCTTTAACCAAGATTTTAAAGGTGTAAGTTCCTATTTTAGGATGTGTATAATTAACTTTTAACTGATTGACCTTGACCTCTGAAATACATTGTGCAAGGTTTCAACCATAGCTTGTGTTTTGTGTTCTCCTGAGAGGCAAAAGAAATCATGCAACCCTGGAGATGAGGCTGTTATGTAAATACATAAGAAATGGAAAATAGGTATACCTAATATTTTTACATTATATGCTATATCTCCAAACCTATAAATAATTTGAGGTAAAATTTTGGATTTATAATCATTTGACTCCTTGACTGTATTCCTATTAATTGCCCACAAACGTTCAGGTCTACAAAGCAATAGAGATTAAATGACTTGCCAAAGGACATAACTTGTTGGCTGTGGCAAGGCTCGAACTCATGATCTACTGATTATATATATGAGTGCTATACTGTTCTGCTAGATAACATAAGCTTCCACCAACATTTCTGGGTTGGACCATGTCAGCGGTACAGATACACGCCAGGATTCAAAGGGTTAAATTACATTTAAACATACTAACAAATAAAAATCGCACTAACCCATCTTATTGCCAGTGCTACTAACATTATTAACACCATTCATCTCTTCTTTCATTTCCATGCTTCTCAATTGCTCTTGCATCATCTAAAAATACCACATCCATATAGGTTGAGAGCAAAGGTGGCAAATCTGGCAAAACTGGCATTCCCACCGCTACTGCTGCTGCCACTGGCAAAACTTTAGATGTTTCCCAGGTAGATATGGTTTGTACATCATGTGCACTAGTGATGAGGTATCCCAGGATCCTTTGCTTTATTTGTGATAGCTCCCATGATGCAATGCTTTATTAGTTATTAGATTTCTTTTGTCACATACTATGGCACACCTTGATATCTACAATCAAGGGGAAAAAATGGTTGGAATGGGCAAGTTCTATTGGCTCCATTCAACCAATTACAGGAGTAGTAGTATAAAAGGCCAAAGAAAATAATTGTTGTGTTGCCCTCAAGTGCAATTTCTGAAAAATTATGTCTGTCAGTAAAGGAAATGGGTTTTTTTTTAAATTAATTTTTGAAAAGCACCCAAAGTGCCAAATTTGGGTGTGTTTTCCACTTTTTTCAAAATATTTTGTCATAAAACACCCAATCTGAGCAAAATTGGGTGCTATTTTCCCAACCCAAATATTTTATTGTTTAGTTTTTGACTAAGGTTGGTCGCTGAGGGCGACTCAACAACTTTTTTTAGCCTAATAACAAGTGATGTTCAAGTTGATTGTGATAATTCAACATTCACCCCCTAGGTGAATAGCAAAATGTACCATCACTTTTTGCTTGATTGTAGATCCGGCCTGATTATTTGTACATACATTACCCTGACATACTCTGATCAGCAGAAAACTATCTTTTTTTTCCCTTTTCATTGCTGTGGTCTGTTGATTTATATTCTGTTGTCTATGGTCCGTATGCACAAAAGAGGTTTAAGAGTTAAACCAGGTTTAAAGTTAGACCGGGTCTAAGTCAAAATTACTACTGCTATAAAATGTCCTTTATAAGCATTTTTGAACTGCAACAGCTTTAAACATTGAAGATATTACAAACAACACAAAATATGACAATATTGGTTGAGGAAAATTTATTTAAAAGTGAAACAAAATTTCACTTATACCAGGTCTAACATTAAACCTAATGTAACTCTTAAACCTCTTTTGTGCATATGGACCAATGTGTCTAATATCTTTCCACAAATCTCTGCAGCATCGTCAGTGTTTTTAAAGTTGTTTTAACAGTTTTCTGCCATGTTGCTGTCGATCATATTTGCTTCATTTGCTTTTAAAGTACTTAATAATTAGAGATAATACCCACATGTTTAAGATAAGATTTTGTATAAATCAAAAATGAACTAAATGCAGATAAGATGATTAATGGTTTATTCAAAGGACGTCGATATGCAATGCACAAAGTCTATCGACGTGCACAGTCTTTTTTTTTTTTTGCACTTACTATTTCATATATATCGTAGATGCCATCTGTCATTTAATTTGGTTTACACAGTTTTTAATCAATACGATTTTCTTGCACTCACATGACGAAGTGTAATGTATTTAAAAAAATATTTCAGTGAAACTGTACAAGGCTCTTGTCTGTGGTAACATGCTGGAACAGTACATAAGTTCAATTACAGTGCAGGAATCAACAGGTCATAAATCAGATCCTCACTATAGCCAAAAGTCATGTCCTTAGACATGGCATTTCATCTCTATTGCTTGTAGACCGTGTGGAGAATAATTTCATAAAGGGGGGACTTTGCAGATGATATCAATTTTGATTTTATCATGATCATTTCATCTGTTATCTGTTACAGCAGCACTTCAACTTGGTCACTCTCTAAGCATGCCATATTTGTATATTTTAAACATAAATCCAGGACAGGGCTTGTATTAACACACAAATGGACCCTGCACTCTGGATTTCTGTTTAAACTGTCCAATAAATTATTGTTTTGCCTATAGTCATTACGTACACTCCTGTGAATGATGGCTTTTAGACAATTATACGACAATACTTCCAAGTTGCCTAATTCTCTACTGATACTCTATGCTATTCTTGATTTCACAATTACTATTAGAAATGCATTCTATTAAATCAGCTTCTTCTGGTAAATCAAATTTTATACTGTACTTTTGGTTTATCTAGAGAATTCTGCATGATTGTACATTAGCTATGAACTTTACCAATTTTGATGATGAGCTCATATATAATGACTTGTAATTTTTAATTCCCCATTTCAGTTTGCTACACACCAGACATTCCCATTGGCATTAGTTTGGGCTGACCCAGTCCCTGATTCAGACCAAATGCAGTAAGTATGGTTCCCATAGATTTACAGGGGATATATCATGCAGGCTTTGTATACCAGCCCGTGTAATGGCGTCGTCAGCCATGGAGCTCAAATTTGGGGTATTCGGGTCCATTCGGTTCCTGCGAAAATCAACTCTGAGTGCCAAGACTTGGTTACGTGTCTATCTGCGCAAATAATACTTGACGCGAATGATACACCATCCTGCATGCAAAGCGTGTGTGCATGTTTCAATATTCATGCATTATGACAAGGTGCGATGCATCATCGGCAAGCTGTTGGCAAAAACCCGAACACCCCCAATTTGGTCTCCATGCCGGAATAAAAAGGGTGATGTGCCTTGTAGTATCCCCCCTGTATATCTATGATGGTTACTTGGTTAGGGGCACAATTAATCCCTCATTTTAGAAATATTTTATGCTTTGTAACTCAGCAACCAATAAGTAAAATCATATAAAAGTATACATTTCTAGATGGGGATTGGCATACATAGAAAATGATGGTTAGGTCAGGTTTGGATCATATAGGATTTGGGAGCAATATATTTGTAAACAGCCTTTGCAAAACTAAAAGTTGGACTTCTTATACTTTTTAGAATCTAGAAACACATGTCTAGGAATGAATTTCTCAAATTTATGATTTTTTACTTTCTTTTTGAAATATTGCCAAAAATAGGCATAAAATAGACAAAAATGACAAAATTTAGTTATGTTGTTTACATAATGGGTCAAAAATCATACATTTTGGTCAAAAACTGACCTAACCATCATCTTCTACATGAAAATCCACATCCAGAAATGTGTACTTTTATGTACTTTTTGTACTTTATGAGTTACAATGCATAATATATTTCTGAAAATGAGGTGTTAACTGTACCTTTAATATTTTTTTTTTGCAATTAGGAAAACATCAACCATTTCCATAGATCTTTTCAAAACTTGTTAAGGAATCTCTGGGACAAAAATTGTACTTTTGCTTTCAACTTATTACATATAATTCTCAAATGAAAGTTCATACGTGCTGGTAGATAAACATACTGAGAGGTTTAAACCTCTCAGTATACATATAATTCATTTATAATAAACAAATTTGTCCAAAAATAGTCTTGAGTGCCATCAATGTTTAATTATATTTTTAGTTAAATTTAAAGTAAAAAGTTCTTATATAGAAACTTGTGAATGACAAGATACACTAATTTTTACTTTATCTCTATCCTAAAACTAATGTTGGTTTTAAAATAAATTTTGTTATAATGCCAGCCCAATCAAAATCTGTGACTGAATACCATTAGCTTTAACAGAGTAATATCCAATGAACTAAATGCTATAATTTTTCCATTCTTTCATCTTGTTCCAGAAATGCTCTTCAATTAACCATGCCAGAAGATTCTCTACTACTTAACACACCCTCACCAGCAGAAAAGGCCGAATGGTTATGGTCCATCAACCAAGCCATCGATAATATTCTCACCAATCAGAAGAGTCCCTCGGTAACACCAACAGTAGCGCTGTCACCTAATCAGAAGGTGCCGCCCAAGTTGGCCAGAAGTGGGCGCTATACATTCTACGGGCATGCCAAATACAAGGATGCAACTTATGAAGGGATGTGGTTCTCTGGGAAGCCTCACGGAAAGTAGGTCACAAGATTAAATTGGATTCTTTAAGTTTTTCAGTCAAGCCGTATATAGTAAAAGGTCAAGTGGACAGCCTGACGTATATGCACAAGATTGAGTGCTCATCTCTTTCGAAAAATATTACCAGATTTAACTAATTTAAATTTTTGCATAAAGGGTGTGCTGTACCTCTATTATTTTCAGCCTTTTAGGCCAAAACCTACCAAATATTTGGTCGTGACGTCACCAAATATTTGCCATCGAATTTAAAGTATGAATGGGTAACAAACATTTGGTCCAATGTATATGGCAATTCAGTAACATGTGCAATCTAGCGAGAAATTTTATTTGGTTTCAACTCGGTGTTGAAGTTATTTTGTTTGGAGTCACTCGTCATTTTGACGTCACGACCAAATTTTTGTTTGGAGGCCGACTATGGTTTCGGCCTTACCATTATTCTAGCTTTGAAGAATTTCAGCTATTGACACCCTTGTCAAGAGCAACAAAAATGAAGATTACCACTTGCTCAGCTCAGTAGATCAGACCCGACAATTCTCTCTGCCCAATGCAGGCATGAGAATCTTCTTGATCATGATATTTCGGGGATTCCTGGAAAGAAGTTTTGTCAAAATTGGCAAGAATCCCTGCAAATAAAGCCTGTTTTGAATTATTCTAAGCAGTTTCCTATAAAATGCTTTCATGAGTCATCATCATCATCATCATCGGTCGTCCGTGGACGGAATGGAAGAAGCACTTGCTACATGTTTGAACCAGATTTCCCTGTCATGCATGATATACTGGATCTCTTGTAGATCTAGATTGAGATCGCTCTTGATGGTGTCAGTGTACTGAAGGGGACTTCTGCCTCTGCTTCATTTCCCACCCGGGGAGTCCAGAAAATCAAATGGGAGATGGGTTGGTCTGTGGTGCGGATACAGTGTCCAGCAAAACATAAACGTCATGAGTCATAGACTTAAAGTTATAGACCTGGATGTTAAAGCCCTATTAGTATGTCCCCCAAAAATAATCCGTTCATGCAAAACAAAATCAACCAGTGGTGTAAACAGACTTTCAATATTGGTGGTGCAGATTTTTTTGGTTTTGACCTGATAACAGATTTATGAAAAGGTTCACCATAGATACACCTAAATTATTTTAATGTAGCTTTTAAAAAAATAGTGGTTGTTTTCATATCTTTTGCATTTATTTTTACTTTTCAATGTCAATTTCAACTAATCAGCTACATCAGTTTGCTGATTTTTAGTTGGCACTGTAGCACATGAGGCCACAGTTTTGTGTGTTATTGTAAAATATCCATTACATGTTTTGTAATTATCTGGAGGTGCATAAGGGACGCACCATTAGACTTCAAGGGGGGGGGGGAGCAGGAAGTTTTTTGAAAAAAAAAAACTTGACCCACCCAAAGGTGAAAAAAAAAACTTGACCCACACACAGGAAAAAAAAAAAACTTGACCCGCTGGGGAATGAAAAATGCCCCATCTACAACTAAAAATAAAAAAACTTTGCCTCATCAGACACTAAAAAAAAAAAACCTTTCCCTGCCAGGCTGGAGAAAAAAAAACTTGTCCTAACCCAAACTTCCTGCTCCCCCCTTGAAGTCTAATGGTGCGTCCCTAATCAAGCCTATAGTGGCCATCTTGGAAAATTTAAGCTGTGGCCAGGTTGCGGCCTAATTGTGCTGCAGTGCCTTTTATATTTTCATGTAATTATATGTGACGCGTTACATCAAAAGGTACAAGTTGTCTTCCAAGCAAGTTTCGAGATACAGGCCAATTAAGCTTTTTTTTTTCTTTCAGACTTAATATATTTCAGAATTAATATATATTTTTTCTTCTCGCATTTGGGCCCAGTGGATGAAAAAAACAACAACATAGACTCCTCACCAGGCCCCTGCTCTTACTCTACTACATTCTTTCCATAACATAATAGCTTAAATAGAATAAGGAAGATTATAAACACATCGGGCGTGTATGAGATGACAAGGAATTACAATCTCAGACACACCTGATCAAGTATGTTGGAAAGTATCGACTGATTTGTTTTTTCAATTAAAGTATAATATTTCATGTTGCTTTTGAAAATACTGTACATATTTTTTTTAATTTTCAGGCCAATTAAGCTTGTAAATTATAAAGAAAATAATAAGAAAACAACCGTCTTTATTCATCATAACTTCGCGAAACTAAAACTTCAATTTTCACAAGCAATGTATCATTTTAAAGCTTATTTTGTCCTCTTACAAGTAACACAAAAATCTCCATTTTGTCCAAGGTAGACAACTTGTACCTTTTGATGTAACGCGTCACAATTATATCAACATCAGCTTGTACCAATGATGCAATTGATAAACCCCTACAACTTAACCTACAGCTGTGTATGGCAACCGAAAAATGAAATATTGGTGGTGCCTATATGCACCAGGTGCCCCATCCTCTGCTTGCACCACTGAATTCTACCTCAACTGATAGTCAGAAAGTATGTGACATTTCAAACTTTTAGCCCGTACGTGGAGCACATATCCTAAAAGCTCCTAATGAGATTTCAAGTTTCCTTCTTGGCATATGATTACAACTGATAAACCCTTTCATTTTTTTTTTCGTGTGTGTCCGCGTTATGCATGATCTCAAGAAAAAGCAAAGGATCCACAGAGAAATAAATAAATAGCGGTTTTGTCACTTCGTTTTACAACTGGTTGAATTTGAATAGAACTGAGATATCAGGTATTTCAGGCCGATATCAGGTATATTGGTGGTGATTCATATAGGGAAAATCTGAGCGTCATGAAGATTGCATTTCATTGTCCATTATTAAATGATCTTTAATACTAAATTTTGTTTTTGTTCAGGGGCACTATTACCTGGGCTGATGGCAAGAAATTTACTGGTAACTTTATCCAAGGACAACAACAGGGGTAAGTTTAGTGGAGGAAACATTTTTAACAAGTTGTTAGTCCCATGAATAGGAGAATCACACCCATAGATTTACAGGGGAGCCATTTTTATTCCGGCATGGAGACAAAAAGGGGTTACTTGGTTTTGGCCGATAATGTATTGCATCTTGTCATAATACACGAAAGTTGGAAACATGCACATGTACGCTTTAGCTTACCATTTGCGTTGCCGGGAACCAAGTGGACCCGAATACCCCGAATTTGAGCTCAATGCTAATGACACCATTACATGGGCAAGTATGCAAAGTCCTGTATCTTATTCCCTGTAAATCTATGGTCACATCTGAACATGTAATCATGGTCATACAGTGTGTTGTTTTCTACCCCTGACTATCTTGATCCTGTGTTTATCAATTTATGTTCTTCAATATATGCTTGTGTGAGAAAATACAAATATTGATTGCTCATGAGGGCTAATAGTAAGGTGATATTGAGGATTTCTACAGCCGAAAGGTGGAGGGAAATAGCACAGTAGTCTCAAGATCACTGAAGGAAAGTACGTTTTACTATTGCCAGAATGAAAGAGCAGTCCATATTATATACTGATTTTGTTTTGAGCAGACAAAAAGAAAAAAAAATGATGACTGGCTAAAATCAAGCCAATTGGTACATGATTATTACAAGGGGATGCTTGTGTAATAATTGAAAAAAGAAATAGAAAAAACATGGTTTAGGTTTTTGGAGATGAGGAGGGACAGCGGAGAAAATCAAAGTTGTATGAAATCATCAGAATTTACTGTAAATTTAGGCATAGGTTTATTTCGAGGTTCTCTGTAGACCTAAGGACAAACCAGATGATGTTATAACCGTACCTAATCTCTAAATAGCCCTCTTTAAGAAAGAAGCAAATTGTGGTTTACGAGTAGGTCTTGTCAATTTTAGGTCATTTTCACTTCTGGGAGAAACATGAAACAGCTTTTGAGACAAGTGTACAGAATTTAATTCTGTTGCATTTCTTAGACCACCATGATGTGTTAACATGTATATTATACAAATATTTACTGCTCATGAGGGCATTTGTGCAAAACATCTACCCGAGGTGACTGGAGAGCGTGGGTCTACTATTGCCTGACACAGAAGGTGAAAGTCAATGGTAGGCCCACGGTCTTCAGTCAACAGGGGTAGATATTTTGCACCATTGCTTAATAAAGAGCAGTAAATATTTGTTTTATATACCGTATGAAAATATTCTTGTCATTTGATAACTTGCGTAAACTCACTTGATAAAAGTTAGCTTGTATATACTGAGTTAAGCTAACCGTGGATGCTTAGCAAATGCAACCAGCCCTTGAGGATTTCCGACTTCTTCCAAATGATTCATGAGCAACATCGTGTAAAAGCACTATATCATGCATCTAATATAATTCGTCCAGAAATTGTTTAAATTCCTCCAACTGGTCAAACTTGTTCATTTCATGAAACTACAGCAAGACGAACATGACAATTCAGACGGGAATTCAGAAGGTAAACAAACCTTCTCGGGCCACCGGTGCTTGGGCATGTATGTGTGTAAAAAATCTGATATCACCCTGTAGTGATATCACGCCAGGTAAATATCATGTTTTTATTGTCAAAAAATGCCCGGCTATGTATGTCAAACAGGAAATATACCAAATATTTTTAACAGTCTAATGCAGTGTCAACCAATCAAACGACAAGAATGTTTTCATGCGGTATATAAAATCAATTATTTTATTTTCATGTTTATTTCAGAATTGGTATGTACACTATTCCAAGTAGTGATGATAAGAGCAAGGCTCAAGTGTATGAGGGACAATTTGAAGATGGCAAGATGACTGGTATTGGCACACTGAGGTAAGTTTGACATAACACCCATTTTATGTTGGTGCGTGATGCTTCCCTCACTTTGCACCAATGAGTCCCTGGTACATTCACAGGTCCAAGCACTGTACGAGGGGGTATCAAAAAGTTTTGTATTTCGCTAAAAATGAACATTTTCCGGTCAGCCATGCTTTATTACGTCATTATGACATCATATTTTGACCACTTTCCATAAATATGGTATCAATGGAAAGAGGAGACCCTACTCTATACTATGGTAACAAATATTTTAACTTTGGATGTGTCTTCATAGAATCACTGGGCTGTAACCCTTCAAATGCAGGGATTTAATCTTGCCACATATCTTTAATTTCTCCATGGCCATGCAGTTGATCTGGTTAGCAGAGGCAGGTTCTTGTATGGAAAGTATAGATGCTATTGATTTGATTTTTTCACCATAATGTACACAACGAGTGACCATCCTGACCATAGTTCATCGATATAGCTCCTTCCCTTCTTGGTGATCTTTAACACTTTTTGATACCCCCCTCGTATGTGCATTTGGTTTTCAGATCATACTTGCAGATTCTTCTTCAGGTACTACTGACTTCCTTTTGTATTTAAAAAAGATCTTGGACCTGATGGAAATACGCTCTCATTAATAGGGTTTCTTGAGTAATTCTTGGCTATCAGCTCCCAAAATTCAGTTTTCTTTCATGCTCAAATGAGTGTATTTAAGTTTACAAATGGATTAGCAAAAATCTGGCAACTAAAAACATTATGTGTAATATTGTAACGACTCATACATTTTCATTGCTCTCATTTATGGATGGCAATGCTTGAAGTCAGTGGTTTCACCAGCCAAAGTATAACTCTTAGTGGAGTGCCATGGTGTATACACCCAACAAGGCTCGTTAAACAGTAAAATGCTACAAAAAAATTAGCCACCAAAATCACTATGATAAACTATTAAAATAATTATCATAATGTAATTAGCCTACTAAAAGTGTGTCTGATTAATAGCAACATAAAACAAAACAAAAGCACCCAGCTGTATTTACAACTGACTCTCTTTCTGGAGTAGGGCACTTTCACTTTGGAGCGGCATCAGTTATTTCGCTCCAAAATTAGACTTACCATTGTATTCATTAAATTACACTATATTAGTAATATAGCTACTGTTACCATTTCATCATGATTGAGTTTCAATGTAGGCATACCTGCATGTACATGTATAACCACCCCATCCCAGTTGAATTATCTGCAAAGTCATAATCGATTCTATTGCTCATGCATGAAGTACCAATTACATATTACGTACGACGTCATTAGCAGTTATTTTGATTAGAATTTTCCCTGTGCTGCAAGTAAGTGTTATAGTACGCGCCCGCAGGGCAAGTACTATAACTTACTTATCGTTATACAACAAGCGAATCACCTAGGGAATCAAAATTTTTTCACATATAGTGTGTCTAGACAGGGCTTGTTATCCCATATAGTGTCACAAATTTTAATTAGGATACCATCACAGTAATATCGCCAAGACAAGGTTATTTTGTATTGCCACTGGCAAAGGTCCCCAATTATTACATAAGATTTTTCTCTATTAGGAGTTGTTATCATGGATTATAATTAGCAAGGAGCAATGTTTTGTCCTAATATGAGGTCAATATCATCTTACTTCACCTCATGACAACAGTTTCCAAGTCAATCCAACTGTTACATAACAGTTATCAGATAAAGGTCAACAAATCCATGTCTGGCTGAAATCCAAATATTGTATAACTATAGGTGGGCTTTGCAATGTATAACATTAATCTGATAATTTGGAAGACAATCACTACAAAGATAAGGCCAAGTTGTTAGAAATTCTATTAACAAAAAGAAAATCGACAAAAAATTATAGATGCTTTAGATATAAAACATATTACAAAAAATCTTCAATTCAGGAGAAATCTAGTCATGGATTCAAGCTTATTTTGTATTGCCACTGGCAAAGGTCCCCAATTATTATATAAGATTTTTCTTCATTAGGTGACATCATTCTACCCCATGGTGCCGGTGTCGATGTTATTAAGGCAACATAAACAAAGTGTGTTCAATTTTAGGCCTGGAAATGTTGACCTTCACAAACAAGCTGTATGTGCTACATAAAATTTAGACGAAAAACACAGTATATAATCGAATAACAGTATTTTTAATCAACATTTTATAAACTACTACTTGGATATAGCAAACAAAACTGATATATAATTGTGATAATATAAACATTTCTTCATACTAGAAAAACATCATGATAAAATATAGGACCATAGTTGACAAGTGAAACTGACACATGGAAGATAACTATTACACCTGCAGGAATGTAAGGTGTCAGTTGATGAATGGTGTCACCAATTAATTATCAAAGCGACATATGGCTAGGTGTATAATATTCATTCATTCAAATGATGCTGAAAGCTGCCATCTGCAAGAAATAAATGTTTTGATGTTCAGGATGTATTTTTTGCATGTACAATCTTTGATAGGAGGCAGCTTTTTTGTTAGTGAATGTTACATATAGGCTTATAAAGCATTTGAGAAAGTGCAAATATTGCTTATCACTGTTTATGATTAAATAATTTTCAGAAGGGCTATAAATTTAGCAATCTTTGTCTCACATATTGCCATTTTGAAAAACAAGTGTTTTCAGACCTTTGATATGTCTGTTTTGAATACAGTGGAAACTCTTTATATTAAACGAGGTTGTTACAGTCAAATGTCTTGTTCATAGCCAACATTTTAAATACAAATAATTAGCTACAAGTTACACGAAAAGGTCAGTAAAAAATTACAAAAGCATCCCACTACTTATATATGTTCAGTCCTGTTCAAAGTCACATATAAACATATGATAAATGAGTAGTATAATATTTAAAACACTCAACATATATCTGTCTCTTTACATATCATCAACATCTACTTGAACGTTTATAAGGTAAGCTCCTCCAACAGTTTTTTCTACCAATAAGCCAAATCGAGAAATCCTTGCATTGTCTTCTGGAATAAGGTCTGATAGTTTCAAAGACATAATGGGTTGTTGCCATTTTTCATTTTTTACTACAGTTGGCTTATATATTCTGTTATCCGCTGCAACATAGGTCATGGGAAGGGGTTGAGGTCTGACGTTTTCCGCTGTTTGAACTGTTGTTGTAAGTTTTGAAGAGAGTTGTTGGCTGTTGTAATTTAAGTCTGGCTTTACATCAAAGCGTATGTTATATTGTTTGCAATTTGGATCCAGTTGGTTCTTTGACCGATAATCATATAGTTCCTTTCTGGTGTGAAAACCTAGTTCCATATGCACGTCTGCTGGTAGAGAAGGCTTGGCAACTGGATTTGCTTTGGTGATATGAGGGGATGGCCTTTTGGCTCTGATAAATTTCTTTGTAGGTGCTGGAGGTGTAGCGTCATTCTTGGTAACATTTCCTTTCCGTTGATAATACCGCGAGTCTTTATGAGGTGCCGAAGGTGTAGTGTCCTTCTTGATAACATTTCCTTGCCGTTGATAATACCGTGAGTCATTATGAGGTGCTGGAGGTGTAGCGTCCTTCTTGATAACAGTTCCTTGCCGTTGATAATACCGTGAGTCATTATGATAATACTGTGAGTCATTATGAGGCTGTAGCTCGTCAGGTGCCGTGTTCTTGATCATGTTGGGTTGCAGATGATAATATTGTGAGTCATTTTGAGGCTGTAGCTCATCATATTGGCTCAATTGTTCAGCTAGAGACATTATTTCATTTATCTCTTGTTGCTCTTTATAGTTGTCAATATTGTCATTTTGAGACGAGGAAACGCGTGCGCGTTTTTCTGGTGGTGCGCGAGTGTTGGAAACAGGTTTGTTGACATAATGTTTCATGTCAAATGAAACAGGTTGCTGTGTTTTAAAAGTTTTACTGTTTGTTGGTTCAGCATTCATGGGTGGGTCTAATGCTAGGCTGAGTTCTTGTTCTGTCTCACCTGATATCCGTTTATACTTTCTGACTGAAGTTACTGACCTATGGCCAGTTCTGTGTTGGATTAGTTGCTCATCAGTGTTCATTTCTGCTAGTTGGGTTCCACAAGACACTTTAATTGAATGTCCACTATAGTGGCCATGTTCACCAATAGTACGCATCATGTACCCTACAAATTGTTTGAGGGTGTTCACACCAACAACTTGATTTCCATAACGTATACGTTGCTCAGGCAAAGGTTGCAAAGGTTTCCTGTAGAATGGTCCTGAGCTTGGAATATGTTCACAATATCGTAAAATTATATTATAGGCACAATTGGCATTTTCAGGATTCTGATATTGGCGACTGCACTTAGGTGGCACATATCTTTGATTTAATCCTCCTTGGTAATTTTTACACGCTCTTCCGTTATATTGTACAAAATTGCCATTCCTATCGGAATCAAACACAAATTGCTCACGATCTAAATTGCGATGTTCATCAGCTGCCCTAAGACCAAAACACTTACTCACATAATAATACGTGGTCCGCAAAAGTTGCAGGGATTCTGTTGTCCCAAGCATTCCAGATTCCCACAAACGCATCTCCTGTTCAACATCTATTGGCTGCGCCTGTTTTTTAATGGTTCCAACTCCAGCTCGAGTCAATTCACGACATCTTGCTTCCAACGCGTTACGAAATTTATAAAATGTTCCATCGCCTTTGTCCATAAAAAAGTTCACATGAATGTTTTGCTCTCGCAAGTGTCTTTGTATTCCGGCTACCATTTCTCGAAGAGAATCTGGTGTATATGGAGTCCCATCAGTTTTTCGTGTTTCTTGAACGAAGAAAGACAGCATTTCATCCATGTCTTCAAATGGCGTCGTATGTAATTGTGATGCCATTGGTACAATTTTATGTGGCCTCTGCTGCACAACCATGGCTTCGTTGCGTGCTGTCGCCCAAGCATCCCATGTATTACAAGACCACATTGTTGCCCTCCTTGTATTTTTTGGTACACGGGCTCGTATTTTCTGATCGAGTTCTTCTTGGCTCAAGAAGTTGAACTTCCTTCTTGACCCACTGCTAGCCATGTTTGAAATAACAATGAGTATTTGGAGACCTCATCTACCTGCAACAGCCAGTTTGCACCATGTTTGCACCATGATATTATATAACTTTTCAAACAAAACCATATGTGGAAATGGCCAAAACTACCCTTGGGTCATAATCATACATGTTATGGACATGGTCAGTTCTGTCAGAATTTTGATATGAAACAGATGTTTTGATAGTTCAATTAATAGAACCCTTGTTTTTTCGGGTGACACAAACACAGTTTATGCACAAACCAACATGAGGGATGATGTGGATATTGTGGATAGTAACATGGAAAAAATCAAGGTCCTAGGATTGGACTAATGTTTTGACTGAATGTGATATGTTGGGACACTTTTTGGCAAACAATAAATGTTATGTAATAATTGGTCTGACTGGGGTAAAGTTATAGCACTCCTTTCGGGTGACACAAACCAACATGAGGGATGATGTGAATAATGTGGATAGTAACATGGAAAAAATCAAGGTCCTAGGATTGGACTAATGTTTTGACTGGATGTGATAAGTTGGGACACTTTTTGGTAAACAATAAATGTTATGTAATAATTGGTCTGACTGGGGCAAAGTTATAGAACTCCCTTGAGGTTGTCTGGACGTGATAAATGGTACAAACATTGAACAAGTCAAAAAACAGATGGTGGCTAAGAGACATGATAACTTTCTTCAAGGGTGTAAGTTATCACCAATCCAGTACGATAAAGCCGGTAAACCAACTTGCTACCCAGGTAGATTAAATGGCCGATTTTGGGGACGTCAACGGGAGTCTACACTTGTCGGTGTCGGTGTTTTGGTATGCTGACAGTATAGATTGTAATGAAGTAATGTTTTTGCAAATCAAACAAAAACTATTGACATCATTGGATCATATATTGCTTAATCCTGGCAAATCTAAAACACAAAAGAGGCAATGGGTTACGGGTACCAAAATCGCCTTATTTGGACAAATTCTTACGATGGCAAAAAGGATGTTCATAAATATAGCAGGATAGTTTGGCTTTGTTTTTGAGATAAATTAATCAGACACACTTTTAAAAGGTTGATTATGCTATGAAAATTATTAAAATAGTTTATCAAGGTGGTTTTGATGGCTTTTTTGTAGCAATTTACTGTTGAATGAGCCCTGTTAGGTGTATACACCGTGGCATTCCACTAGCTATAAAAAGCAACAATTCAGCCCAGTTAAATTCTTGATTACAAAATTTTAGATGAATCGATACTCGCAACCATCTCTTGCTTTTGTCTGGAGGTTAATTTATTGAACCGTTCCAATTTTTCTGATCAAGTTTGATCAATGTGCTTGACACACAAATTATGTAGGTTATCATTTTTTTGAACTTTATAATTTTAAACCCATGCAAATTAACTGTAAACTTGAATGTTTCACCCTCAGTAATTTTCATGCACTACTAATTTTGAATCATTTCGCACGTATTAATGTTATTTTTTACGTGCGGCAGTATAAACATAGCATTTCTTGCAGTTCATTTATTTTCGCACACTGCAAATTGAGCGCAAAAAAGTGCGAAAATAAATGTAGCGTGAAATATACAACTTAAACAGTACTCAATTCATGGTCACACCTATTGCTACTTGCACCGAGTTGTGATACCAAGCTGTTTCTTTAAAAAAAAGATAAAAGTTACTTGCACTCCATCATTGATAACAATATGCTGTCTATTCCAGTAGCATTAATATGATAATCAGAAGTGTTACTGTTTCCACTTAAAACATATGTTTCCTTTGGTACAGGTACCACAATGGTGACATCTACCAAGGCAGATTCCAAAACGACATCCGACACGGACACGGTGTCTTCCACGGTTGTACATCACCGTCGTCTCCAAAACCCAACTTGTTTATTGGTGAATGGCAAAATGATCATCGTCATGGTTATGGAGTCATGGAGGATACCCAGAGAGGGGAGAAGTATATGGGAATGTGGGAAAATGATAGTCGTCATGGAAACGGGCTTGTAATCACCTTGGATGGACTGTACTATGAGGGCGTGTTTGCACAGAACAAATTACAGGTGAGCATTAGGCCAAAATAAATAAATTGTTTGTCTTAAAGCTTACGAGTGGTATAAATCAAACATGTAATGTGATTTTTATTATTTTTTTATTCCCACTTTTGAGGTTTAAATGGTGTGTCTACAGTGAATTATAAGTTCTGACCTCCATCATGTCCATATTATGTTGACATTTCTTGAAGGCCAGGCAACTAATTATGGTTACAAATAAAGTACCATATAGAATTATTTCATTCAAATGATGTGCATGATTTTGTGCTTTGTGAGGAAAAGTATGTATGATTTAAAACAAAACACAATTCTTGGAAAATTATATAGAACCAAAAAAAAAAAACAATTTAAACATCCTTTTTTCCATAGATCACCCAATTTGAGACAAACTATTTTATTTGGCCTAACAATAGGCTATGATTGGTCTAGATATGTGTGCAATAAAGATGTCAGTAGAATTATTTTAAGAATGTTGAGACAGTATTTGATGTGAACATCAATTCACTGGTCAATCTTTTCTGTCCAAATTGATATGGCTATTATAGATATACCTTGCATAACATCACATGCACCTGACAATGAACCAGTTTCCAAATTTAGGCAAAATAAAGTTATTCGATACCCGTTTGGAAAATTTTGTCATAGGTCTCCGTTTCAAAAACCCATCTCTTAATTATCTGCTCATCTATTCAATGTGACGTCATTTTGTCCGGAGCAAATCTCGGAAACCGCATGCCCTACGTTAATGATATTTGGTGACTGGGTAGACCCGGAGCCGAACTGGATCCAGCAACAATTTTGGCGCAAAATATGCTAATTAAGTACCTAATTTGCATAA